>CANNZV010001721.1:0-37851 GCA_947561585.1 Caprella mutica
GTTGCTGTGACTGTCACTACCATATCTATTTTATTCTTCTAAGGGCTTAAATTTATACTAATCCTGGATTATGATATAGATCCTGACTTATTATATAATTTTTTTTATGTAAGTAAAAGTATCATTATATAAACAAAATTCATTTTAGTACATTATTACTCAATAAAGATTTTTACATTTACTTTACTATACACTGAGTGTGGTCACAGGATTCAATCTACATATGCTATTTCGACCATAGGATTTTCCTTTCTATTGTCTCCAGTGACTGGTGTCCTAATCCTCTTAAGATTCAGCCGGTTACACTAGGCCTATAGCAGATACTAATTACATTCACTTTACAATTATTTATTGGGAGTCGCATATAAAACTAATTGGTATGGTGAATAAAATTAATAAGCATATTATTTAATATTTTATTAATTTGAAGTAAATTCTGTTCGCTCGAATTCTACAGTGAATTGGATACATTTTAATTTAAATATTTATTGGGTGTTCCATTTAAAAAATATTTGATGATATATTACACACATATGTTTCATATCTGATATTTTTCTAAATTGTTTAAGTAAAATCAAATTGTGTTCGTTTACATTATAGTGAAAAATTTTGTATATAAAATGAAAATTACTTAAAAATTGATCAAATTATTCATTATTTTACATGAATAATAATTACTTCTAAAGGATGAAGCAAATAATTATTTGAAAAAATATTGTATATTTCCAAATACATTAAATCTTATTTTTATTAATAAATATAAACATCCACTGTTACCAGATCTTTTTCAAATTAACTATAAATATATATATATATGGATTATAAAACAATCAATTTTTTGGAGAATTTTCCTTCCTTGGGTCAATGCTGAATGAATAACACGGATAAAAATTAATAATTATGCACTAAATTATTAATCTCATTTATGAAGTACATAAAAGATTGGTTGATGAGAAAATAAAATTTAATGAACTGGTCAGCCAATAAAAGACCCACCCGATCTGAATCTTATCGAATTTGCGATTTAGAGCGTGACCGGACAATTGCCAGCCGCGGACAATTGCCACCCGCGGACAATTGCCACCCGCGGACAATTGCCACCCACGGACAATTGCCACCCCCGGACAATTGCCACCCCCGGACAATTGCCACCCCCGGACAATTGCCACCCAATTATTTATTATGAGGCCTCTTAACTTTAAAAATGGTGATAAAATATGTTTATTATTTATGTACGTTTAATTATTATTAATTGTATACATTATAAGATAAAAAAATTTATTCCACATATGATATTTTTTATAGAATTAATAATCTGTGAAAAAATTAATTGGCTTAAAATTGTAGATGCGTGGTGTTCAAAGGGGCAGTAGTCATTTTTTGTTTAAATTTTTTTAATGTCACACGATTGCTCAGAAAAAAATAAAGTATTCGTGTAAAAATTGCAATGTTCAATAAAATCTGATAATTGAAATATATCATTTTATATATAATTAATTTCTAAACAAATGCTAACGGTAGATGGCGCCACAATCAGTGGCGCCATCTTGTAAACAAACAACTGATATAAGTTTCTACTCAGATTGTAGCTCAAGTGAAGAGATGGCTTTATTTTTAAAACTATGCCTTCTTATCTACGAATTCACATAATCTTTTCACCATTTTGACGCAACAAAGGTTGATTACTGTATACATAAATTAATATGAAAACAACAAACATACTCACGTACATACTAATAAGTGCAAATGCTTCCACTAGGTGTAGCTAATTTTATTATATACTTTTTATATGAACATATCAAAAATAAACGAGCATTCAAATATTACTTAATGAAATATTCTGAATCGATTTGAAACCAATTTGGCGATTGTTTCATTTTTTACTTTACTATCCCTTTAAGAAAATCGATTAGTGTAAATCCTGAGAATGTTATAGACGAAGGGAATTAAACAATTTTTAATCGTTCTAAACTAGTGGTATAAAGATTCGATAACATAAGACTTAAAAAATATAAGATTTAAAAATCACATAAAGAAACCAAATAATAATATTTTTTTATCTTATAACATATATAATTATTCATTAATCGTACACCAATAATATACATATTTTATCACTATTTTTGAAGTTAAGAGGCCTGATATTATTTATTTGGGTGGTAATTGTCCGGGTGGCAATTATCCGCGGGTGGCAATTGTCCGCGGGTGTCAATTGTCCGCGGGTGGCAATTGTCCGCGGGTGGCAATTATCCGCAGGTGGCAATTGTCCGCGGGTGGCAATTGTCCGCGGGTGGCAATTGTCCTAGCACCGGTTTAGAGAGATGGTGAGTAACTCATGGCTTACTTAATATACATATTAATACTTAATATACATATTAATACTTAATATACATATTAATACTTAATATACATATATACATATTGAGTAAGCCATGAGTAATGTTAATGAAAATTGAGACAGTGAGCTTACAAAACAAATTGAGCTTCAAGTGATTCAATATTTGACAATTCTGGTAATGAATAGCTGATAACTATAATTTAAATAATGTCATTAACAATTAATTAAATGTTGCTGATAACAGTTAATTAGAGATAGTTATAAATTTATATATGGATATATTAAATAACAACTAACTTTAAACTGCAGTAAAACTGCTTACATTCTTTGGAAGTAATAATAAACTATGTTTTTTTTAGTATTTTAATATTTTTTTGTTAATTTTCTGATTATTGTTTAATAATCCATAAATTATGAATTTGCAAAAGAACTCGGAACAGTGAATTTTCATAATTTCCAATAATAATAATAAGATGTAAATGAAATATTAATTTTCACAAATAATTATTTTCTTTAATTTTAAGAAGAAAATATTATTTCAGTACAAATAATAATAAAATCAATTTACAAGCAGTTTGCATTTTAGATACAAAAACTCTTTCTACCCACTCCTCCCTCTCTACTCCTCTTGCTGCCCACTCCTCCCTCTCTACCCACTCCTCCCTCTCTACTCCTCTTGTTATCCACTCCTCCCTCTCTACCCACTCCTCCCTCTCTACTCCTCTTGTTATCCACTCCTCCCTCTCTACCCACTCCTCCCTCTCTACTCCTCTTGTTATCCACTCCTCCCTCTCTACCCACTCCTCCCTCTCTACTCCTCTTGTTATCCACTCCTCCCTCTCTACCCACTCCTCCCTCTCTACTCCTCTTGTTATCCACTCCTCCCTTTCTCCTCCTCTTTTGCCATTCTTCACTCAAGAGACACTCAATTTAGAGTAAATCTTAGGATATTCGAAGGCGAGGAGGAACTGCAGTAACTTTTCCCGGTAAGCGATAGAGAAGCTTCTAATCTGCTCGTAAACTAGAAAATAATAGCTTGCTAGCGAGTACTCACGACGCGATTTGAAGCGATAGCAAGAGACTCATTTTTAGGCATATTTAAAAAACACTAATGACAAATAAGAATGTGTATCAAATCTATAAGAGTTTTAGTGGGCCCATAGAAGGTTTTAGTGGGCCCATAGAAGGTTTTAGTGGGCCCATAGAAGGTTTTAGTGGGCCCATAGAAGGTTTTAGTGGGCCCATAGAAGGTTTTAGTGGGCCCATAGAAGGTTTTAGTGGGCCCATAGAAGGTTTTAGTGGGCCCATAGAAGATTAAAAGTGAGTCCCTACTTAGAACTATTTCACACGGGCGTTTTTTCACGCCGCGGCACAAAAAAAGCAGCATGAAAAACGTCAAATCTAAGCGGACATACAAAACATAAACATATATTCAGTCGTGGCGTTTTTTTCATGCAACATTTTGATTACTACGACATGAAAAAAAAAACGCTCACGAGAAAAACGATTTCAATGATCCAATCCTCCCCACTCCACAACTCTCCTCCATATTGTCCTATAACAGAGCTGCCGAATGACATCGAAAAACACAGATGAGCCTTAACGACATTAGAGCCCTGTCCATTTCTCAATGATAGTAATGTCCTCGGCTATCAAATCACGATTGGGACAATTATCCACTAGACTGCTGTCGGACATTGGGTGGAAAATGAAAATGGGTCTGGAAGCGAGACAGACATGTGTCCATCAGATGGAGAGGTGATGGATGCAACCGGAAGAAATCAGCTGGCGATGGCAGAAAAAAAGACATTTTAAACGAAAAGTGAATTGGTTTCTAGTACTGCCACTGTATCTTGTAATGGTTTCTAGTACTGCTAATGTATCTTGTATTGGTTTCTAGTACTGCTAATGTATCTTGTATTGGTTTCTAGTACTGCTAATGTATCTTGTATTGGTTTCTAGTACTGCTAATGTATCTTGTATTGGTTTCTAGTACTGCTAATGTATCTTGTATTGGTTTCTAGTACTGCTAATGTATCTTGTATTGGTTTCTAGTACTGCTAATGTATCTTGTATTGGTTTCTAGTACTGCTAATGTATCTTGTATTGGTTTCTAGTACTGCTAATGTATCTTGTATTGGTTGGTTTCTAGTACTACTAATGTATCTTGTATTGGTTTCTAGTACTGCTAATGTATCTTGTATTGGTTGGTTTCTAGTACTACTAATGTATCTTGTATTGGTTTCTAGTATTGCTAATGTATCTTGTATTGGTTTCTAGTACTGCTAATGTATCTTGTATTGGTTTCTAGTATTGTATCTTGTATTGGTTTCTAGTACTGCATCTTGTATTGGGTTCTAGTACTGCATTTTGTATTGGGTTCTAGTACTGCATCTTGTATTGGGTTCTAGTACTGCATCTTGTATTGGGTTCTAGTACTGCATTTTGTATTGGGTTCTAGTACTGCATTTTGTATTGGGTTCTAGTACTGTATCTTGTATTGGGTTCTAGTACTGTATCTTGTATTGGTTTCTAGTACTGCATCTTGTATTGGTTTCTAGTACTGTATCTTGTATTGGTTTCTAGTACTGTATCTTGTATTGGGTTCTAGTACTGCATTTTGTATTGGGTTCTAGTACTGCATTTTGTATTGGGTTCTAGTACTGCATTTTGTATTGGGTTCTAGTACTGCATCTTGTATTGGGTTCTAGTACTGCATCTTGTATTGGGTTCTAGTACTGCATTTTGTATTGGGTTCTAGTACTGTATCTTGTATTGGGTTCTAGTACTGTATCTTGTATTGGTTTCTAGTACTGCATCTTGTATTGGTTTCTAGTACTGTATCTTGTATTGGTTTCTAGTACTGTATCTTGCATTGGGTTCTAGTACTGCATTTTGTATTGGGTTCTAGTACTGCATTTTGTATTGGGTTCTAGTACTGCATTTTGTATTGGGTTCTAGTACTGCATCTTGTATTGGGTTCTAGTACTGCATCTTGTATTGGGTTCTAGTACTGCATTTTGTATTGGGTTCTAGTACTGCATTTTGTATTGGGTTCTAGTACTGCATTTTGTATTGGGTTCTAGTACTGCATTTTGTATTGTGCTCTAGTACTGCATCTTGTATTGGGTTCTAGTACTGCATCTTGTATTGGGTTCTAGTACTGCATCTTGTATTGGGTTCTAGTACTGCATCTTGTATTGGGTTCTAGTACTGCATCTTGTATTGGGTTCTAGTACTGCATCTTGTATTGGGTTCTAGTACTGTATCTTGTATTGGGTTCTAGTACTGCATTTTGTATTGGGTTCTAGTACTGCATTTTGTATTGGGTTCTAGTACTGCATTTTGTATTGGGTTCTAGTACTGCATCTTGTATTGGGTTCTAGTACTGCATCTTGTATTGGGTTCTAGTACTGCATTTTGTATTGGGTTCTAGTACTGCATTTTGTATTGGGTTCTAGTACTGCATTTTGTTTTGGGTTCTAGTACTGCATCTTGTATTGGGTTCTAGTACTGCATCTTGTATTGGTTTCTAGTACTGCATCTTGTATTGGGTTCTAGTACTGCATTTTGTATTGGGTTCTAGTACTGCATCTTGTATTGGGTTCTAGTACTGCATCTTGTATTGGGTTCTAGTACTGCATCTTGTATTGGGTTCTAGTACTGCATTTTGTATTGGTTTCTAGTACTGCATTTTGTATTGGTTTCTAGTACTGAAAGTACTTTGTTCAAAAAGAGAGGAGATTTTATTTAAATTTTCACTCTGAAAATAAGTACAAATTTTCCCCCCGTAATTTTATTGATAAATGTAAACAATTGAATGATGTTGAAAATGAAAAACCTTTCGAAAAATGGTTATAAATTAATGAAAATAAGATCATTTCACTTTAATTTTGGAAAAGGATGGCAACACGAATGTTTCGTATGTCCTTTTTCAAATCTACCTGAAAATTAATTTAACGTTACACAAATTTCAAGAGATTTAGGATTAGAGCTTTCGAATAGAAAAATGTCCTTTCATCATCAGGAACAATGATGTAAAAAGACAGAACATTTAACTTTATGATCAAGTGAAGGTTGTTCTTTATTGAAACTATATCCTATGATAGTACCAAGGTACCTCTTTCTCAGATAGTACTCGATGTTCTTCTTTCACCGATAGTACCCAGTGTCGCTCTTTTACTCAGTGTCACTATTTCACTTTGTGTCACTATTTCACTTTGTGTCACACTTTCACTTTGTGTCACATTCAGTGTCACTCTTTTTCTTTGTGTCACACTCAGTGTCACTCATTTCCTCAGTGTCACACTCAGTGTCACTCATTTCCTCAGTGTCACACTCAGTGTCACTCTTTTCCTTTGTGTCACACTCAGTGTCACTCTTTTCCTCAGTGTCACACTCAGTGTCACTCTTTTCCTTTGTGTCACACTCAGTGTCACTCTTTTCCTCAGTGTCACACTCAGTGTCACTCTTTTCCTTTGTGTCACACTCAGTGTCACTCTTTTCCTCAGTGTCACACTCAGTGTCACTCTTTTCCTTTGTGTCACACTCAGTGTCACTCTTTTCCTCAGTGTCACACTCAGTGTCACTCTTTTCCTTTGTGTCACACTCAGTGTCACTCTTTTCCTCAGTGTCACACTCAGTGTCACTCTTTTACCCAGTGTCACACTCAGTGTCACTCTTTTACCCAGTGTCACACTCAGTGTCACACTCTGTTGTCACACTCAGTGTCACTCTGTATTCTCAATCATGAAGTCAGTCAATTAAAACTTTTTAGCTGCACTTAAAAGAGTTCACAGACACTTTACTGTAGACTCACTGTCAGTGACTCTTTTGACTCAAATGAGTCTTTCTATTTTGTAGGGTATGTTCCGAGTTATTGGACAGGTCCACACTTTCGAACATATTAAAAAATGTATAAAATTACTATCAACTCATACTTCTATTGCAGGATGGCATCAATTACAATAAAAGTTAAAAATTAATAACATTTTTTTACACGATCTGAAAGTGAAACCGTTCGATAGTTACAATTAAATTAATTAACAATAAAAAAACAATATGAACTAAATAAAACAAAAAAAAAATCAAAATAATTTTTTACCTGCAATTAATCAAAAATTAAAATATAATTGATTAATTTACAAGCATACTCTAATATATTTTAGAGATAGATTAAGGTTATCAATATGATTAATGGCCGAAACATTCTCTTAATCCCTTATATCAACAGAGTTTAATCTCTTAATCCCATTTTCAAAACATATCGTAATTTATACGTTTTATACCATGGGTTATTAATACATGGAATATTTTAAACATTTGAATATTTTAAACATTGGAATATTTTAAATATTGGAATATTTTAAACATTGGAATATTTTAAATATTGGAATATTTTAAACATTGGAATATTTTAAATATTGGAATATTTTAAACATTGGAATATTTTAAATATTGGAATATTTTAAATATTGGAATATTTTAAACATTGGAATATTTTAAACATTGGAATATTTTAAACATTGGAATATTTTAAACATTGGAATATTTTAAACATTGGAATATTTCAAATATTGGAATATTTTAAACATTGGAATATTTCAAATATTGGAATATTTTAAATATTGGAATATTTTAAACATTGGAATATTTTAAACATTGGAATATTTTAAACATTGGAATATTTTAAACATTGGAATATTTTAAACATTGGAATATTTCAAATATTGGAATATTTTAAATATTGACACACTAAATGAGGTATAAATTCGATTATCAACTGTACAGGAAAATAAATTAGATATAGTAAGTTACGAATTATTGGTCAGTACTACATCTTCGGTCATATAAGAAAAAAAACAATATAAAAATTATTATCATTACACAGTGCTATCCAATAATAATTTTATGTTGTTTTTTCTTATATGACCGAAGATGTAGTACTGACCAATAATTCGTAACTTACCCTAGTGAAAAAATTAAAAGGTTTTGTTCTAATGTAATTTCAAACACATAATAAAATTATTTTAAAAGAAATAGTAACTTAATCGGTAATTGGTTGGCGTTCGGTAATTAAGTCGTTACCCCATAATACACAAATCATGAGAAAATATATATTTTTTAAAATCATTTTAAGATCAGGTAAAAAATGGTATCCATGAAACATGAGGTATCATGGATACCATTTTAATAATGAGTTATATAATAATAATATATAAAATGTATCCATGATATCTGCAGGTATCATGGATACCATTTTAATAATGAGTTATATAATAATAATAATATAAAAATTGTATCCAGGTATCATGGATACCATTTGGAATAACGAGTTAAATAATAATCATATTATTTTCCTTATATGATCGAAAATGGGGAACTGTCCAATAAGTCGGAGCCCACCCTATATCCTAATGCAATTTTGATGACATCCCACGAGAATCACAGGCAATAAGACTCAATATCCTATGAATTTATTAATAAAAAGCGTACTTATTGCAGTCGAGAAATTCGTGATATTTTTTACTGCATTTCTAGTTAGAAACTCCATGAAAAATGGATATAAATTCAAATCTTTTTCAGTTTACTATTATATTTTATTTTGTAGTTAAACAAATAGAAGAACTATTATTGACAATGAAGATAGAATAAAAATGTAGAAAATTAAAGGAATTATTTATACAAGACACTGAAAAATTCATATTTCATCAAAAATCGTTATATATATGTAAATAACAAAAAAAAACGATATACAGATCGGTGCATACACAGAGAGAAAATTATGGTTGGGTCATAGAAGATTGAGAGGGGATCACCCATTCCAATGAGAAAGTTAAGGTGGGGCCATGGAAGATTGAGAGGGGATAACCCTTTCCACTGAGAAAGTTAAGGTGGGGCCATAGAAGATTGAGAGGGGATCACCCTTTCCAATGAGAAAGTTATGGTGGGGCCATAGAAGATTGAGAGGGGATCACCCTTTCCAATGAGAAAGTTATGGTGGGGCCATAGAAGATTAAGAGGGGATAACCCTTTCCACTGAGAAAGTTATGGTGGGGCCATAGAAGATTGAGAGGGGATCACCCTTTCCAATGAGAAAGTTATGGTGGGGCCATAGAAGATTAAGAGGGGATAACCCTTTCCACTGAGAAAGTTAAGGTGGGGTCATAGAAGATTGAGAGTTGGCCCAACCTTCTATGCCCATCATAACTTTTTATGAGTAACTTCAGAGTGTAGATAGTCTTTTTTGTCCTTTCCATCACAAGTCTCTCATAACAAGTATTGTCCTAACTTCTAAAAGAACAAATAAAAACATCAAAGAAAAAGAAACGGCATAGCGAGGGCTAAAAGGGACACAGTCCAGAGAAAAGTTTTAATCATTTCTGTTTTTAATCATTCCTGTTTTTTATCATTTCTATTTTTAATCATTTCAGTTTTTAATCATTTCTATTTTTAATCATTTCAGTTTTTAATCATTTCAGTTTTTAATCATTTCAGTTTTTAATCATTTCAGTTTTTAATCATTTCAGTTTTTAATCATTTCAGTTTTTAATCATTTCAAACATTTAAAAGATATTTTTTCATTTAAAAAACAAATTACCCCTATTTACTACGACCACATTACCCCTGTTTACTACGACCACATTACCCCTGTTTACTACGACCACATTACCCCTGTTTACTACGACTACATTACCCCTGTTTACTACGACCACATTACCCCTGTTTACTACGACCACATTACCCCTGTTTACTACGACCACATTACCCCTGTTTACTACGACCACATTACCCCTGTTTACTACGACCACATTACCCCTGTTTACTACGACCACATTACCCCTCTTTACTACGACCACATTACCCCTGATTACTACGACCACATTACCCCTGTTTACTACGACCACATTACCCCTGTTTACTACGACCACATTACCCCTGTTTACTACGACCACATTACCCCTGTTTACTACGACCACATTACCCCTGTTTACTACGACCACATTACCCCTGTTTACTACGACCACATTACCCCTGTTTACTACGACCACATTACCCCTGTTTACTACGACCACATTACCCCTGATTACTACGACCACATTACCCCTGTTTACTACGACCACATTACCCCTGTTTACTACGACCACATTACCCCTGTTTACTACGACCACATTACCCCTGTTTACTACGACCACATTACCCCTGTTTACTACGACCACATTACCCCTGTTTACTACGACCACATTACCCCTGTTTACTACGACCACAATACCCCTGTTTACTACGACCACATTAACCCTGTTTACTACGACCACATTACCCCTGTTTACTACGACCACATTACCCCTGTTTACTACGACCACATTACCCCTGTTTACTACGACCACATTACCCCTGTTTACTACGACCACATTACCCCTGTTTACTACGACCACATTACCTCCGGTTTCTGCGACAAAATTCCATCACCAGGAAATCAAAGATCGGATTCTCATCATCGGTGTTCAAGCTACTGTTATATTAGATAACAATTTATTAAATAACTTTTATTAAATAACAATACATTAAATAACTTCCAAATATTAAATAAGATATTCCGAATTTAAAGACCAAACATCGGATTCTCATCATCGGTTCTGTCGTGGCGCGTATCAGTGCTACCGTTTGTAACCTGGTCACGCGTAAAGCCGCTCAGAAAGAACGGATTTACGCTCAGAAAGAACGGATTTACGCTCAGAAAGAACGGATTTACGCCCAGAAAGAACGAATTTACGCTCAGAAAGAACGAATTTACGCTCAGAAGGAACGGGTTTACGCTCAGAATGAACGGATTTACGCTCAGAAAGAACGAATTTACGCTCAGAAAGAACGAATTTACGCTCAGAAAGAACGAATTTACGCTCAGAATGAACGGATTTACGCTCAGAAAGAACGGATTTACGCTCAGAAAGAACGGATTTACGCTCAGAATGAACGGATTTACGCTCAGAAAGAACGGATTTACGCTCAGAAAGAACGAATTTACGCTCAGAAAGAACGGATTTACGCTCAGAATGAACGGATTTACGCTCAGAAAGAACGGATTTACGCTCAGAAAGAACGGATTTATGCTCAGAATAAACGGATTTACGCTCAGAATAAACGGATTTACGCTCAGAATAAACGGATTTACGCTCAGAAAGAACGAATTTACGCTCAGAAGGAACGGATTTACGCTCAGAATGAACGGATTTACGCTCAGAAAGAACGAATTTACGCTCAGAAAGAACGGATTTACGCTCAGAATGAACGGATTTACGCTCAGAATGAACGGATTTACGCTCAGAATGAACGAATTTACGCTCAGAAAGAACGGATTTACGCTCAGAAAGAACGGATTTACGCTCAGAATGAACTGATTTACGTTCAGAAAGAACGGATTTACGCTCAGAATGAACGGATTTACGCTCAGAAAGAACTAATTTACGTTCAGAAAGAACGGATTAACGCTCAGAAAGAACGGATTAACGCTCAGAAAGAACGGATTTACGCTCAGAATGAACGAATTTACGCTCAGAAAGAACGGATTTACGCTCAGAAAGAACGGATTTACGCTCAGAATGAACGGATTTACGCTCAGAAAGAACGAATTTACGCTCAGAATGAACGGATTTACGCTCAGAAAGAACGGATTTACGCTCAGAAAGAACGGATTCACGCTCAAAAAGAACGGATTTACGCTCAAAAAGAACGGATTTACGCTCAGAAAGAACGGATTTACGCTCAGAATGAACGGATTTACGCTCAAAAAGAACGGATTTACGCTCAGAAAGAACGGATTTACGCTCAGAAAGAACGGATTTACGCTCAGAAAGAACGGATTTACGCTCAGAAAGAACGGATTTACGCTCAGAAAGAACGGATTTACGCTCAGAAAGAACGGATTTACGCTAAGAAAGAACGGATTTACGCTCAGTGCGGAAACTACGGATACGGACATCGGTGGAGGGGGGGGGGTCAAACTTGGCATTGGGGGACATTACTGACATCGTGGGGAACAAAAGTGGGGGTCAAACTTTTGGTTCGGGGTAGAAATGTTATTTTCTAGCAAAGTACATTCAATTAATATCCAAAAGTACGTTTTAGAATGCTAAAATTATAGATCTATAATTTATAGTACAAAAAATACTAACAAACGGAACACCTAGGGTACACACCCCCACGAAAAGTCGAGACGTAATTCTCAAAAAAATCTGAATAGAATACACCAACCAGATTTCTGAATTATGTATTAGTAAAATGACACTAAACATAAGAGTTAAAAAACATAAAATTCCAACCTAAATATAAAAAGTCAAAGCCATTCTCTTTCATTTAAAATTAAATAAATCGGTTAAGTACTGATGAAGTTATAAGTATATATCCCTAAACAATTCTCAAGAACAACAATCACAAGCAATGTATAGAGCTTGCTTCGCCTCAGCTGACAAAGTATTGATAAAATTAATTATAAATACCTTGAACTTGAAAGGATATTTTTACTTAATTACAAATTAACGACGATACATAATTACAAAAGAAACAGCTAAATCTTTGACTCTGTAATACAGCACTACAGCAAACTGTAACAGTTAACTCTGTAATACAGCACTACAGCAAACTGTAACAGTTGACTCTGTAATACTGCACTACAGCAGACTGTAACAGTTGACTCTGTAATACTGCACTACAGCAGACTGTTACCTGTAACAAGACTCTGTAGCTTGTTACACGTAATGACAAACATTAGAAATGTTCTGAGGCGAACTAGTTAAAGTGACGTAACTGTTATTATAGTCATAACATTACTTCAGTCCCTCTGAGGATTCCAACTGGAATTGGTAATGGTAATACTGGAGCATCTTCAGGAATAAAGGAATCTTATTGATGAAACGGTGCATGACACTTAGTATCAACTAGTGCACCCGTGCCGTTAAGATTTTACGCTTTTTTTAAACTCAATATGATCTTTTACGAAATTGTGTAGGTTAAGAAGTGACAGGAAATATTATTGGAGTTAAATTAGGTGAAAGATTTAAATTGAGGGGGCAACAGGTTGGAATTGGGAGGATATGTGGGAATGGGAGGATAAGTGGGAATGGGAGGATAAGTGGGAATGGGAGGATAAATGGGAATGGGAGGATATGTGGGAATGGGAGGATATATGCGAGGGTTAAAAGATCAAAATGTTCACTAAGATTCCCCGAAGATAAAATAATGAAATTCATAGGAACGAGTAAGATATTTCAATTTTACACAGTGAAAACAACTTTATTATCTGTAGAAGATGTCACTGTAGAACATTTTATTGCTGCGACCCGCTAGGAGCGCAGCCTAAGAACATCCCCTGATTGTTGTTGTTGTTGGGGATTTTGTGAGAATCGTAACTACTCCTTCAATAGTCAACCGATTTGATTGAAACAAACTTCAATTGATAGCCTGACTTATTCGCTACACTTTCCCGAGAATAAAAAATTCAAAATAATAATTTAAAATGTCAAAATTTGATAAAATATAATCTTATGGACTTGTAATTTTTTCCGATTTTGTCACTAAAATAGCTTCTTCTTCCTCAATAATGAAATGAATCGATTTGGTTGAAACAAGCTTTAATATGTAGCTTGGTGTATTTACTACAATTATTAGAGAAGAGAATTTTGAAAATTTTAATTTTAATGGTCAAAAATTAGAATTTAATATGGACTAGGAATCTTTTCTGATGGTACCACTAAAATTGTTTCTCCTCCTTCAATAATGATTTGGAATTTGCTTGAAACAATCTTCAATTGGTAACCTGGTGTATTTACTTTCCTAATTTTTTCTTAAGAATAAAATTTTGAAAATTAAAGTTTTAATAGTCTAAAAAATTAATTTTGTATGGACATGTTCATTCTTCTTCCTGGATTGGGAACAAGTGTAAGGATTGTGTCATTTGTATGCAATTTTCTTCAGATTGGGTGCAATTCTCAAGGTTGGATGCAATTATCAGGATTTTGCAAAATTTCCGGATTGGGTGCGAAAATGTTTTGATATCTCGGATTTGATAATTTACTGTTTTAAGTTTGTCGCCAAATCTGAGTTGCCAAATATTTGATTGTTTGTATTATGCATGTAAATGAACAACCGTATTGAAAAATAAATGTTTGTTTTATAAATGTTAGTGCAAATGGATGTTATTTATTGAAGCGACCCGCTAGGAGTTCCGAGCTCAGCCCAAGAAAATCTCCTGATTATTGTTGTTGGTGATTTTGGGAGAATCGTCACTACTCCTTCAATAGTGATCCGATATGATTGAAACAAACTCTGAGTGGTAGTCTGTTTTTTTTTTGCTACACTTTCTGTGCCCCTGACGAATTTGCCATAGTCGCAGCTCTCCCCGGGGAGTATCACCCGGGGTATTACGTTTTATTGCAGTAATAAATGTTAAAAATTACAAACCAGTTCGTATTTCTTAACATTATTCATACATTCAATTCATCATCATTTTGCTAATGAAAATACACAGAGCGTATAAATAAAAGCAATTCTCATAAATAGCTACCAATTGCTAAATCAAACACATAGCTGCAAAGACAGTAACAACAATCATAGGATGATACTAGAGTGCAGAACAAAAGACATGGCTAAAAGCTTCCCGAAATATCACATATTTGTCATGACGCTTCATGGTTTGAACATAAAAGAGACATTTGTAGGGAATTTCAATTTGAAGGAAATAAAATGCTGTGAGATCCAGAGGAAATTGTCTCGAAAAATAAGAGACATCGCTAGAGATAAGAGATAGTAGAGAGACAAGAGACATCGCTAGAGATAAGAGATAGTAGAGAGATAAGAAATAGTAGAGAGATAAGAGATAGTAGAGAGATAAGAGATAAGAGATAGTAGAGAGATAAGAGATAAGAGATAGTAGAGAGATAAGAGATAGTAGAGAGATAAGAGATAGTAGAGAGATAAGAGATAGTAGAGAGATAAGAGATAGTAGAGAGATAAGAGATAGTAGAGAGATAAGAGATAATAGAGAGATAAGAGATAGTAGAGAAATAAGAGATAGTAGAGAAATAAGAGATAGTAGAGAGATAAGAGATAGTAGAGAGATAAGAGATAGTAGAGAGATAAGAGATAGTAGAGAGATAAGAGATAGTAGAGAGATAGTAGGGAGATAAGAGATAGTAGGGAGATAAGAGATAGTAGGGAGATAAGAGATAGTAGGGAGATAAGAGATAGTAGGGAGATAAGAGATAGTAGGGAGATAAGAGATAGTAGGGAGATAAGAGATAGTAGAGAGATAAGAGATAGTAGAGAGATAAGAGATAGTAGAGATAAGAGACATCGCTAGAGATAAGAGATAGTAGAGAGATAAGAGACATCGCTAGAGATAAGAGATAGTAGAGAGATAAGAGACATCGCTAGAGATAAGAGATAGTAGAGAGATAAGAGACATCGCTAGAGATAAGAGATAGTAGAGAGATAAGAGATAGTAGAGAGATAAGAGATAGTAGAGAGATAAGTGATAGTAGGGAGATAAGAGATAGTAGGGAGATAAGAGATAGTAGAAATAAGAGATAGTAGAAATAAGAGATAGTAGAGATAAGAGATAGTAGAGATAAGAGATAGTAGAAATAAGATATAGTAGAAATAAGAGATAGTAGAGATAAGAGATAGTAGAGATAAGAGATAGTAGAGATAAGAGATAGTAGAGATAGTAGAGATAAGAGATAGTAGAGATAAGAGATAGTAGAGATAAGAGATAGTAGAGATAAGAGATAGTAGAGATAAGAGATAGTAGAGATAAGAGATAGTAGAGATAAGAGATAGTAGAGATAAGAGATAGTAGAGATAAGAGATAGTAGAGATAAGAGATAGTAGAGATAAGAGATAGTAGAGATAAGAGATAGTAGAGATAAGAGATAGTAGAGATAAGAGATAGTAGAGATAAGAGATAGTAGAGATAAGAGATAGTAGAGATAAGATATAGTAGAGATAAGAGATAGTAGAGATAAGAGATAGTAGAGAGATAAGAGATAGTAGAGAGATAAGAGATAGTAGAGAGATAAGAGATAGTAGAGAGATAAGAGATAGTAGAGAGATAAGAGATAGTAGAGAGATAAGAGATAGTAGAGAGATAAGAGATAGTAGAGAGATAAGAGAGAGATAAGAGATAGTAGAGAAATAAGAGATAGTAGAGAGATAAGAGATAGTAGAGAGATAAGAGATAGTAGAGAGATAAGAGATAGTAGAGAGATAAGAGATAGTAGAGAGATAAGAGATAGTAGAGAGATAGTAGGGAGATAAGAGATAGTAGGGAGATAAGAGATAGTAGGGAGATAAGAGATAGTAGGGAGATAAGAGATAGTAGGGAGATAAGAGATAGTTGGGAGATAAGAGATAGTAGGGAGATAAGAGATAGTAGGGAGATAAGAGATAGTAGAGAGATAAGAGATAGTAGAGAGATAAGAGATAGTAGAGATATAAGAGACATCGCTAGAGATAAGAGATAGTAGAGAGATAAGAGACATCGCTAGAGATAAGAGATAGTAGAGAGATAAGAGACATCGCTAGAGATAAGAGATAGTAGAGAGATAAGAGATAGTAGAGAGATAAGAGACATCGCTAGAGATAAGAGACATCGCTAGAGATAAGAGATAGTAGAGAGATAAGAGATAGTAGAGAGATAAGAGATAGTAGAGAGATAAGAGATAGTAGAGAGATAAGTGATAGTAGGGAGATAAGTGATAGTAGGGAGATAAGATATAGTAGGGAGATAAGAGATAGTAGAAATAAGAGATAGTAGAGATAAGAGATAGTAGAGATAAGAGATAGTAGAAATAAGAGATAGTAGAAATAAGAGATAGTAGAGATAAGAGATAGTAGAGATAAGAGATAGTAGAGATAAGAGATAGTAGAGATAAGAGATAGTAGAGATAAGATATAGTAGAGATAAGAGATAGTAGAGATAAGAGATAGTAGAGATAAGAGATAGTAGAGATAAGAGATAGTAGAGATAAGAGATAGTAGAGATAAGAGATAGTAGAGATAAGAGATAGTAGAGATAAGAGATAGTAGAGATAAGAGATAGTAGAGATAAGAGATAGTAGAGAGATAAGAGATAGTAGATATAAGAGATAGTAGAGAGATAAGAGATAGTAGAGAGATAAGAGATAGTAGAGAGATAAGAGATAGTAGAGATAAGAGATAGAGACATGTCCCTCTACAGTAACTTCATCAGTACTCATTTTCAGCTGGTCATTGAATTACCGACACTGATGGACGGGGATGAAACAACACTAGCAAATTAACTAGCAACTACCTAGTAAGGAGCACACCTAGCAGAGAACACACCTAGCAGAGAACACACCTAGTAGATAGTAAACCTAGTAGATAGTAAACCTAGTAGATAGTAAACCTAGTAGATAGTAAACCTAATTAACTAAATATGATAGAATTGGTACCAACTATAATATTAATAAATAAGAGGTTTAATGTCTGTTTCGGAACCAAAGGCCATATTGCAGACATCAAAAGGTAATTAAATACAAGGGACTGGAAGAAGCAGTCAGAAAGGAAAGTGGCTTTATAAATTTTTGTCCCTATTCCAGATATCCAAAGAATTTTTCACAGCAGGAAATTTAATCATCAGAGATATACAAAACATATTCCGTATTTGAAAAAGGCTTGATAGGAAATAATTATTCTTTTACGTATTAGGAGTTCATTTACTACAGTAACTACCTATATAAAATTTAAAGTAAAAGAAATTTTCTATGATCATATCCTTTTAAAGGAATAATTAAATTCAATAATGTTTTATAAGTATTACACATCATTTGTTCAACTTTTAAATTATAACTTTTACACTTAAAATCATAAAATAGAATAAAAGTAGCTAGGTAGCTACCTAACAAAAATAAAGATTATTCTTAAACGCAATCATGAAATCATTCAGATATAAATAGGTACTGTAAATAGAATCTTATGTGAAATAAAGTCGCTCTAATAAAAAAAATAGAAGGAACATTAATTACAGAAAATGGTATTAAAAAAAAAACACAAAAACTTGCAGTGGGACCAACATTAAATAATAAACAGAAATTAGTTCTAAATATGTGAAATACATAAAACCCCAATAATTCATAAAGTTAAAATAAGTCATAAAATAAGAATGTTTATATTTCCTTACCTGTAAAACAGTAGCAACGGCAGAGGAGAAGTTGTGAGGCCTGGAGACAACAGGAGCAACAGTCCTATTACCGTTAGAACAGGACACAGCACTTTCACTAACAGACACCTTGTCCGTTGTACTTCCTCTACCGTTTTCAAACACACTGGTCACTGGATGAACCGAGGAAGACTCTTGTAACGAACTATCGTCGAGCGAGTTGGACGAGGAGCATTCGTCAGACACGGGAGATTCGTCACAGGCGAATGTTTTGGGAGGAGTGAGGAGAGGAATGTTTGAAATATCACAAGAGGAGTTTTGAGGAGGACTGTCACAACCTGCTGGCACTTGAGTGATTATTGTAAAACTAGGAAATCCTACAGATTTATCAGATGTGTTCGTGTTACGAGGCATGTCGAAAGCGAAGTATTTCGCCCCTTGATGAACGGGAGAAAGAGTAATGGTTGAGGATAGGGATTGGGTTAGGGTTGTAGAAGGTTGTTGGACCAATTGGGGAGAGTCCGAATCCAGAAAGAGGTTAGGGGCGTCCAAAGGTAGGGGCGAATAATTGCCGGCAGTGTGTGCAAGGTTTGTGTTTCCGTTATCATATGAAGGAGCACTTTTTCTCTTATATCTTCTATCAAGAACATGTCCGCCATCTTTATCCTCCAGTTCACCTACAGAAGTTTCTCTTTGTATCGGAGAACAACATTTGAATCCGACTTCAGATAATTTATACTGATGGGGTTTCTGATCGGGGAAATTGTCATTCAATTTTCTAATATCAAAAGCTTGAGTGAATGTCGGGAACTCGGAGGCTGCAGTCCTCGGCTTGAAGTTATTATAATACTCTGATTTGAGAAGTTGACTTCCGTTTAAAGGAGTGCAATGGCTCGGAATTGAACGTTTTTGTTTCAGGGCGCTTTTCAGAGGCATTTCACCGCCACTATTTTCAATGGAAGACAATTTTTGAATGTCTGAAGTTGAAGTCAAGGGAATGTCTCTTGAATATTTATTCCCTTTTGATTTGGAGAGGAAAGATTTTTTAGTGGAGCCGCCAACATGGCAAGATTTTTTGCTCAATTTAGAAGCAGTTCTGGAGAAAAATGATGGAAGTTTCTTGCGAACAGGCGGAGGTGGGAAATTAGTGGGGACATCAAAAGGCAACTCTCTATCGATAAATTCCGGCGAAATCCTGTTCGACTTTCCAGAAGTATCGGTTAAATTTCTGACAGCTTCTTCAACACTTTTATTTACGGATTTAGGAGATTGGCTTAGGACAGTTTGGCCATTATCGAATAAAGGAGTCTCCGAAGAAAGGGTACTGCCTTTCAAAGAAGTATGGTAGCTTTTACTAGAGGTCAAGGAGTTTCGAATCCTATCACTCTTGGACGATTCGGATTTCCTTATTATATGCGGCATCAAAGAATTATTCAGATTACATCTTCTCTCAACGAAAGACTGCTGAGTGCTCAAAGACTCGTCGTTTTCTTTCGGCACCCAAATGCTTTCGTTTTGAAGGATATCAGGCCGGACACTGTAAGGATGTATCCTATAGTCCGCAAAGACCGTATCATTCCCCATCACACTTTTCAAACTAAATCCATTAGTTGGAGTGCCATTGCGCTCAATATCGGCAATGAGATCATTCTCAGCGCATCGAGACGCTTTCAAGTGAGCGCCGCCGCCGCCGAAAACTGTTTTTTGAGATCCGAATGTAGGGGATTCAATCAATTGCGGAGAAATTGTCATTGTTTGAGCGAATCTAGAGAGACGTGTCTGGCATGCTCCATCCGGTAGCTCTTCATAACAAGAATCTGGAATATAAATTGAATGTGTGCGTCATCATTTCTTTATATCGTTTGTCAGGTAAAAATGAAATAGGTTGTCGAAGGATTCAGAATAGTACCTAGTAAGAATATCAAAAAATTTTACAGGATAGAACAATATGATACACTGATCATAGTAGGTACCTATTACTTCTCTAGTTGAAATAGAAATCACTAGGGTTGTGACAATATACTTTTTAATCACGGAAATATTATAGAGTCATAGACGGAGAAAATTAAACAGTATTGAATCATTGAAAAGCAGCTATAGCTATATAGTATTTGATTCCATATCATTTCGTCCATGATATTCTTGGGATCTATGATTTTAGAAGCATATTATCACAACCCTACATATCATACTTCAATCAAATAAAAAAGATCAGGTACAGGCCGATTAGTTAGTTAGAGTGTTAGTTAGTTTAATGTGTTGGAAGATTATAGGTTCGATATAAATTTGTATCTTCCAGGTAAGAAGAATCTATTCCTGGGATATTCCCTTAATATCCCAGGAATAAATCCATTTAAAACGTAGCTACTGAATTAAAAATGGTTCATATGAATAATTAAATATATTAAGAATCAGTGACAAAAAGTGATATAATAATTAAAAAGAAATATCCCTATGAAATTTACACCTGTACTTTCCTGTGGTTTAAGTAAAGACGAGCCAAAGATAGTAAGACTTATAAGACCTAAGTGGTAAGATAGAACCATAAAGTCCATGTCGATAAGAAATAAACTGTTTGTAGAACTGCTATCTTTTAAGGATAAGGATAGTTCTAAGGTGTGGAACCTAACCTCTTGACTAACGAATTGATTCTAAAAAAGTTGTACCAAATGAAAATGAGAAGAAAAATTCTAATTTTCCATTGTAAAATTCTAATTTTCCTTTGTAAAATTCTAATTTTCCATTGTAAAATTCTAATTTTCCATTGTAAAATTCTAATTTTCCTTTGTAAAATTCTAATTTTCCATTGTAAAATTCTAATTTTCCATTGTAAAATTCTAATTTTCCGTTGTAAAATTCTAATTTTCCGTTGTAAAATTCTAATTTTCCTTAGTAAAATTCTAATTTTCCATTGTAAAATTCTAATTTTCCATTGTAAAATTCTAATTTTCCGTTGTAAAATTCTAATTTTCCGTTGTAAAATTCTAATTTTCCATTGTAAAATTCTAATTTTCCATTGTAAAATTCTAATTTTCCTTTGTAAAATTCTAATTTTCCATTGTAAAATTCTAATTTTCCATTGTAAAATTCTAATTTTCCGTTGTAAAATTCTAATTTTCCTTAGTAAAATTCTAATTTTCCGTTGTAAAATTCTAATTTTCCGTTGTAAAATTCTAATTTTCCTTAGTAAAATTCTAATTTTCCATTGTAAAATTCTAATTTTCCTTTGTAAAATTCTGTTTACCATTGTAAAATTCTACTTTTCCATTGTAAAATTCTTCTTTTCCATTGTAAAATTCTAGTTTTCCATTGTAAAATTCTACTTTTCCTTTATAAAATTCTAATTTACTTTTAAAAAGTTTCAAATTTCCTTTAAAAAGCTGTAAATTATCCATAAAAATTGTTCATGAACATTTCTAATTTAATTTTAAAATTATACCTAATCCATAAAAAAAATCTAAATTTCATTTAAAAAGTTCTACTATTTTCTAATTCCCCTTAAAAACTATTTTTTTCATTAAATTTTTAATTTCCTACAGAAAAATTTAATCTCCTCGAAAAAATTCTGTTTATTTTGACAATTTAAAAAAAAAGTTACAAATTTTTAAGATAAATTAATTATTTATTGTGAGCTTTAAAAAGAAATATGATTAAAAAAAACTTAATTAATTCATTAGAGCCAAAAAATTGCTGTAAGAGGTTATGTCATCACCCAAGTTACTCAGACACTCTCAGTACTCGGGTAGTGGGTGTTAGAATAGGTCATGCACCTATCTGACCTTTAGAAATGTCTAATTTCTAAAATTTATATAGACGAAAATATTTTTAATTAATAAAAGCTTTTACGATCATTATTAAAAAGAAAACTAGATAGTTCATACTAACTATTTTTCTTTTGATTGATTAATTAATTATTATCAGGTAGGTACCTACTATTACATAAAAAAATATTTAAAATTATTTCTTCTTTGATACTTTACCAATTCCTAAAATATGGAAAAAATTAATTCCATTAAGATTACTAATAACTCATTAATTTAATTATTAACTCACTTGCAGTGCCGCGGTTAGAAGAGCAAGAATTCATTTTTTCATAAATTCATTCAATGAATTATTTTTTTTGTGAATGCAATACACAATGAAAAATCTTTTCTATCTGAACTAAATGCAATAAACACCATTTCTAAACTAACAAAGCCATTTTCCAACCACTGAATAGCCACAACATACACTAGCAATTTTTCTATATCAACACGTATTATGAATGTCACGTGCCAGAAGGAACACAGGAAAGGACCGACACCACACCTCCACACACTACCACAGCCAGCTGGTAACTAAATTACTCTCCTAAATTGGGATGGCACTGGAACAGCTGACAGGATTTGGAACACTTTTTGGCCACCAGCGCCCCCTAGTGACAGTGCCATTTCAGTAGTTTACATATGGAAAAAGAAAAACATACTTATTTGTTTTACATCATTATGACTGCATGATAGGGATTTAGGATAAATTCCCAGTTATAAACCGATTACAATTTTAGATCCTATAAAATGAAAAAATAACTTATAGTCAAAAATTTAATTTGTTATTACGGATTTTTATTTAGTTAATTTTTTCTTCTAGTATCTAAAATATGGAACTGTTCGGTAATTCGGTGCATACCCTAAATCTAACCTCAAATACGTTAATTGTTAGAGCAAATGCAGTTTTTGAAAGTAGGTAGGTAATGGAGTTGCTTGCAGTGTCTGTAGATAGGTAATGGAATTGCTTGCAATGTCTAGAAGTTGGTAGGTAACTAGGTAGGTAGGTAATGCAATTGCTTGCTGTGTCAGTAGGTAGGTAATGCAATTGGTTGCAATGTCTGGAAGTAGGTAGTTTGGTAGGTAGGTAATGCAATTGCTTGCAGTGTCTGTAGGTAGGTAATGCAATTGGTTACAATGTCTGGAAGTAGGTAGGTTGGTAGGTAGGTAATGCAATTGGTTACAATGTCTGGAAGTAGGTAGGTAGGTAATGCAAATGGTTACAATGTCTGGAAGTAGGTAGGTAGGTAATGCAATTGCTTGCAGTGTCTGTAGGTAGGTAATGCAAATGGTTACAATGTCTGGAAGTAGGTAGGTAGGTAATGCAATTGCTTGCAGTGTCTGTAGGTAGATAGGTACTGGAACAGGTTCTGCTTGCTTGTCTCCACTTCTGCTAACAGGTTTGATGAATTCTGTTTGTCTGTTTACAAACACATTATACAAACAAAGTGACAAATGCATTACTATTTAGATCACACTTATCATCGACTATAATTAATTAAGTAGAGTCAAACTCTTCTAAATGATAATAAATAATTAGCATATTTCGATGGGTGTGAATAAGAAGTCAATGAACTCTTATAATTAAACAATTAAAGCCCACTGATACCTAACTCTTAGCACTTATCCCATTTATACCTAAACTATTCGTAACTAGTGTACTTGCCCGTTAAGAATAACGTGTTCTCAATAGTATTAATATTTGTAATTAGTGTACTTGCCCGTTAAGAATAACGTGTTCTCAATAGTATTAATATTTGTAACTAGTGTACTTGCCCGTTAAGAATAACGTGTTCTCAATAGTATCAATATTTGTGTAATTTAACTATCCACACTTCTGGTCCCTCAGATTTAACTAAAGTTATTAATTGAATAATGACGATAATATTATAGCATAGAGTATATAAATTTAATGACAGATGCTGTAAAGAATTCATTTCAAATTTACACTGTAGATTTTAAGAATTCAAATTTATTTACTGAAATCATTCATTGAAATTTAGTCTAATTTCTGAATATTACTTAAAGCGTGACAGACAGACAGACAAATAAAGATAAAAAAACATTCAGAGAGTGTGGAACCCAAGAAAATACACCTACTTAATTCAATTCAATTATATAGTTTATCCATTCGATATTAGTTCACATCACAAATTTTAAAAGTCGTATTTAATTTTCATTATTATAATATTCAACTTTTTTCTCTTAAGGCAGAAATGTAAATTTGTATTAGAAATTAATTTAACTTCGAAGAAAAGTATATGTTATTACGATATAGCCACTTAGTGCGACCAAGCCACTTAGTGCGACCAACCCACTTATAGTGCGACCAACCCACTTATAGTGCGACCAACCCACTTATAGTGCGACCAACCCACTTATAGTGTGACCAACCCACTTAGTGCGACCAACCCACTAAGTGCGACCAACCCACTTAGTGCGACCAAGCCAAACTTACTATTGTTTCGAATAAATAAAACATATATGTTTAATATATTTTTAAATTATAACATTAACAAACTACTCCATTATAATAAATATTGTCAATGTAAAAAATATTGATGCAATATTTTATAAATTCAATTGAACATTGTAATTATAAATAAATACTTCAGTTACCCCTGATATGTAGAAATTTTCTTTGAGAAACTCTAAAGAGAAAATTTAGTTTTAGCACTGTACGATATAACTGAAGTAAATACAGTTCAACTATACATATATTGTAACTATACATATCTACAGTGTAACTATACATATCTAAACTATACATATCTACAGTGAAACTATACATATCTACAGTGTAACTATACATATCTACAGTGTAACTATACATATCTTATGATATCTACAGTGAAACTATACATATCTACAGTGAAACTATACAAAGTGTAACTATCATTTTATTTTTACAAATTACAAAACTTAATTAGTAGGGGTTTAACGTCTGCTTCGGAACCAAAGGCCATATCGCTGACGATAAAAGAAATTTAAATACAAGGGACTGGAAGAAGCAGTCAGAAAGGAAAGTGGCTCCATGAACAAAGTCACTTACCACCGTCAGAGACAATATTCAAGGATGCAGAAAAGCTACTCCGTAAATGCAGTCACTTACCAAGGAATGTGACGAAAAGGGACACAAGCACCGATGGCTGCACTCACGGATGGAAGAGGAAAATGAAGAGGTGATAGTAATTAGTAAATAAAGCCTACAAGCCTACCAACACATGATCTAGGACTTCGTAGTTGAAGAGCATAACCCTAGCGCTATCCTCTAAAACTGCAAGTAGCGTTAAACACAGAGAAACATTATAACAATTAGAAATTGCAAAACTACACAAAGTAGACAATAATAGATCTTATTAACTTAGTAAATACTTATGCAGGCTAAGTAGCATTGAAGCTAGTTAACTCAGAGCAATGCATAATATAGACTATAGAGTCCTAGACTATAGGCTATAGGCTATAGAACAAGGAGGAGATTAAATAATTAAATTTACGAAGCATCTCCTGTTAAAGTAAAAGACTATTATAGCAAAAATTATTATACACTTTTATCCTATTTGATCGAAAATATGAAACAGTCCAATAACCCGTAGCTACCCTAAGTATAATCATCATCCTGTTCGCAGTCTGTTTCAATCTATGTAGCCAATACACGGTACAGACAAAGTGTGCATAGGGTTTGCATCTCCGAAGTGTTCATCAGAGGTATTTTTAGGAGGGTTTAGACAATAGGCTTTTCAGGCCCATTGTTTGTATTGCAAAGAAGAACCTATTACCCTTAAACGTGACTGCACTTGCAAATGCACTTTGAAAAGCTAGCCTGTGCAGCTACTAGAGCTATAGCATGTAATTTGGTCGTGATGTAGATTAATAACATACAGGGTAAGCTACGTGAATGAATTACCGTACAGTTACGTATTACCGTACAGTTACGTATCACTGTGCAGTTACGTATTCCCGTACAGTTACATTCACTAATAAAAATAACTGTTTCTTTCAGAAATGTTGAAAAGACTTAAGCAAGCACTCACTGTGACACGTTCTACCAAACTGTCAGTCTATTTATACTATATGTAACTAATGTACGAAATTACGTAACGGTTGGAATAACGTAATTCACCCTATAGTAGAAAGGATTGAATAGCGTTTTTAAATATCTAGTACTATTTAATAGGCTTCTAAAATGTGTAGTTTATTTATTAAAATCGGATAACATCATTAACCGTTGTAAAATGATACGTAACATTAGTAATTTTGACATTTATTTAACATGAGATTTGAACGGAAAATTGAGTCTCGGAAATTTCGGTCTCAGGTTTAAATAAAACTTATGAATTAGATATATCGGGGGGGGGGGAGGGGCGTGCCGTTCCCCCAAACCCCTCTGCCAGGTCATTAATCAATCGTGAAGAGTGCAGTACAACAAACTAGCGGATACAGCAAACTACATAACGATCATTTATGTTGAGAGGTCATTTATAATTCCGAAACCGAAATTTCAAGACCGAATAATCCGAAGCCGAAATTTCAAAACCGAATAATCCGAAACCGAAATTTCAAAACCGAATAATCCGAAACCGAAATTTCAAGACCGAATAATCCGAAACCGAAATTTCCAGCCACCGTTTAATAGATCCTAGGAGTAAGTACAATTCGATAAGTTAGTTAGTTTAAAGTTTATTTTGTGCTTTCAGGGTAGATAGACTAAAAGAAACTGTAGGTTATTCTGCAGTCTGGTGTTTAAGGAATCTAGCACAGAAAGACCCTACATCATCTACTTGGTATACATTTGCTATTGCAATATTTATCTGTTATAATGAGAAATCCTCTATAGTGAATATAGTGTCCTGAGTAAGGAAGTAGCCTCTATAGTGGACAAATTTTCTTCAGGCCCTTAGTTTTAAAAAACTGATGGTCATTCATAGCAGAAGAAAGAAAATTTGTTCACTATAGAGGCTACTTCCTTACTCAGGAACACTGTGACAATATGCTTTTAAAATCATAGATCCTGAAAATACTATAGACGGAGAGAATTAAAGAGTATTGAATGGTTCTACACCAGCGGTATATAGTATTCGATACCATTTCATTTCGTCTATGATATTCTTAAGATCTATGATTTTGAAAGCATATTGTCACAACCCTAGACTAATGAATCTGTACTAACATTTTTACGTTGTACTTTATTCTTCATTTATCCAATTTGCTATTTATTTATATTCTTTGACTCGCTTCACCTCGTGAGGTGATACAGTGTCTACACTGGCACAAAACTAATTAATTTAGTAGGGGTTTAACGTCTGCTTTGAAACAAAAGATTAAACCGCTGACGTCAAAAGAAAATTAAGTA
The DNA here is from genome assembly GCA_947561585.1 of Caprella mutica. Lineage (NCBI taxonomy): Eukaryota > Metazoa > Arthropoda > Malacostraca > Amphipoda > Caprellidae > Caprella > Caprella mutica. The sequence goes on from CANNZV010001721.1 coordinate 27,669, forward strand.
CAAGGGACTGGAAGAAGCTGTCAGAAAGGAAAGTGGCTCCGTGAACAAAGTCATCTTCTACCGTCTGTGACAATGCTCAGGTATGCAGAAAAGCTACTCCATGAAGTAGTCACTTAACAAGGAATGTGAAGAAAAGGGACACAAACACCAGTGGCTGCACTCACGGATGGAAGAGGAAAATGAAGAGGTGATAGTAAATGAAACCTACGAGTCTACCTAACACAAAATCTAAGAGGAAAATGAAGAGATGATAGTAAATGAAGCCTACGAGCCTACCTAACACAAAATCTAAGGTAAAAATGAAGAGGTGATAGTAAATGAAGCCTACGAAAGTGACGGAAAGGGACACAAGCAATAAAAAAAAATTGAAAAAAATTACAATGTTTATAATTTGGAAGGAAAGATGCTTTTACGGAAAATAAAAGTCCATTTTTCTGATAAATTCTTCTTCTTAACACACTAATTCATAACATTCGATATCAATTCTCTAAATAATAATCATTAACACAATAAACTAAAGATGTATGTACAAACTATACTACTTTCAAAATATCTTTAAAAATTACTCTGGATGACAAAAATATTATAAAATGACTGACTACTGGATAGTAACGGCAATTGGGTGTTACCCCCTTAAATTGAGTCTTTTTCACCATTCAGGAAAATCTTTTACCATTCAGGAAAAAAATTTACCATTCAGGGAAATTTTTTTCCACCATTCAGTAAAAATTTTGACCATTCAGGAAAAAAATTTAACATTTAGGAAAAAATTTTACCTTCGAAAAAATTCATCGAATGTTGCAGACTCAGTTTATTTTATATCTGATAGTAGGGTAAATTCCAATGTATTGGACACCTTCACATTTTTGATCACAGAAAGCTACATAATAAATAAAGTAAAGAGTTAAATTATAATTATTTTTTGATGATCGCAAATGTGAAACATTTCGATAACTCGTAACTTACCCTACTTCTAAGAAGATTTTTTATCAAACTATGTATGAAGAATCGGATAAATTTATACGATATCACTATTGTCATAGAAATTTAATTAGGGTAAGTTCCGAATTATCGGTCAGTACCACATCTTCGGACATACAAGAAAAAACAATATAAAAATTATTATTATTACACAGTGCTATCTAATAATAATTTTTATATTGTTTTTTCTTATATGACCGAAGATGCAGTACTGACCGATAATTCGTAACTTTCCCTATAGACTCCATTAATGTGTTATTTCAAACAATTCCGTATCTAGAATTATAGTTGGCCTAAGTCATATATGGATCACAATTTATATTAATAGGGTCAATACTTAATTACCGTATGCATATTTCCCATGAAAATAACTTGAAATATGACCATAAAAATTAATTCAATATCGTACATACTGTATAACTCCGCTATAATCAATTCCTGTATAGTGAATGTAGTGTCATGAGTAAAGAAGTAGCCTCTATAGTGAACAAATTTCCTTTAGTTCGCCATAAAGTGTTCACTATAGAGGCTACTTCCTTACTCAGGACACTATATTCACTATACATGATTTCCTTATAGAGGAATTGCACTGTATATTCATTAAATATTGGTAACATTTCTTAACCGGTACTATGGATACATACGGTAATCGATTACCAACCCCATTGTAAATTAAAACCATAATTCTATTATGATAATCCAAGTAATTAAATATATAAATAATATCAATAGAAATAAATGGTTTTGAATATTCAATAAATTATACATTAAAAAAATTATATTTGAATTTTTTTCTTCATCCATTTTTTTTGTAATATGAACTATATAACATTAATTACTATATTAATACAGTACTATATACAATTATATAATAGTCAATAAAAAGTTATACCTTATATAATAATTATAATTACATATATAATAAAAGTTATAATTATATAATAAAAGTTATAATATTTCAATAAAAAGTTAATAGATTACTTCCCATATAATATAAATATCGGTATTATTTCATTATAAACACTTTGTTCAAATACTCCAATAACAGTTACCGCAGTAATATGGCAGTTTTACCATAGGCCTTCCGCAACGTGGATACTAGACCTATACGTGGCTAGGGTAAGTTCTGAATTATCGGTCAGTTCCACATCTTCGGTCATAAAAGATGAAGGTACCATGGATAACAATTAAAATAAAATAAATATTAAATTGTATTTTCTTATATGACCGAAGATGTGCAACTGACCGCTTTTCGTAACATACCCTCTTTATAGTTTAAATTATGGACTTGGGTCAAAATTTGGTATACAATTTTCGACACGATCGAACTCAAGAAAACTAATCATGTCCCCCAACTTTGGAATAGGTTTCTCGAGTTCGAGTTCTGTCACATGTTACAAATGTATACCTATGTATTAAACCTACATTAACACACCTACATAAACACACCTACATAAACACACATGCTAACACTGTTTCAACATCAGAAAAAACTCACACAAAAGCTCGCACTATTTCCAGTCTGAAACATAAACGGTGAATCAGTCGACAAAAATCGTTATTTATCGTTTTTTTAAAACACAGTCTACCGTCCTTCGTCGGAGATTACGAAATGGATAAGAAATATATTTGCTGACTGGGATTTCAATCGAACTTAACTCTGTTGAAAAAAATACTGTCACTTTACAGAATTTTTTTGTAAATTGATGCTATACATTGTATAGCATCAATATCTACACAGTGTGTATATTTACACACTGTGTATCTACACACAGTGTGTAAATATACACCGTATACTATACAGTGAATATAGATAATAAGTGACAGAATAAAATAAAGAAAAAGAGGGTTGGATACTAATAATTTTAGTCAAAGTATTATTAATTTGTTAGTTAGTTAGTATCATTTCTTTTTGAATTTGAAACGAAATGTATTGTATCAACCCTTTTTCTCTTTAATTTTATTGTGAAATTTATTATTATAATTAATAAGGAAATTGTACATAGTATATAATATTTAATTAACACTATTTCATATCATCAGGCACGCAATAACTTTTACAGTAACGTTAATCTTAATATTCTAATTATTTATAGTATTTTTACATTAAATATATACAAAGATAGAAAGAACTTCTACTAAATATTTTTGAAACCATTTTGGCTGGATGAGAAATAGTTAACATTAATATCATGAATTTAATGTTCTATTTTGAAAGGAAGAAACAGGATTAAGAATTAACGGAGAAGATTTAAAAATTGAAGAATCTATACGTACATGGACAAGAATTTCCTTCAACTTTATATGTAGAATAACATGTTAAATATTTACAAAATAGCTATAGAGCAACTATAATGTACATTAAAATCTAACATGGACAATTTAATTATCTAATAAATTTTTTTAATTATCTACTAAAAAAATTAATTTTAATCATCTAATAAATATTTTTTCAATTATCTAATACAATTTTTTTAATAATCTAATAATTTTTTTCAATCATCTAATATTTTTTTAACTATCTAATAAAAAATTTTCAATAATCTAATAATTCTTTTAATTATCTAATTTTTTTTTTTAATTATTTAATAAAAAAAATTATCTAATAATTTTTTTATGGATACATTATTTAAAGTGGAAAATTATCTTACAGGATAACATCATTTTGAATAGTCGTATCTATGATACGATGGCAAATAGTATCATGGATACCAATTAATAATAATTACACAACCATGCAATTCTTAATATTTTTATTGTCTTTTCCCAAAATAAAATAAAATTATATTACATATAAAAGCTCAGCTTAACAGTAAAAAAAAATAACGGTTAGACGCTTTAAAAACTAAAATTATTTATTGAACAAAAAAAAAAATTTAATAAAAAAAGAAAAAGTGAATTCGAACGATAATGAAAATGAATGTGACTTTCAAAAGGTGAAACATTTTGATTGAAAATAGAAAAACTGTTTCACCTGTCAGACAGTGTGTTTCACCTGTCAGACAGTGTGTTTCACCTGTCAGACAGTGCGTTTCACCTGTCAGACAGTGCGTTTCACCTGTCAGACAGTGTGTTTCACCTGTCAGACAGTGCGTTTCACCTGTCAGACAGTGTGTTTCACCTGTCAGACAGTGTGTTTCACCTGTCAGACAGTGTGTTTCACCTGTCAGACAGTGTGTTTCACCTGTCAGACAGTGCGTTTCACCTGTCAGACAGTGTGTTTCACCTGTCAGACAGAGTGTTTCACCTGTCAGACAGTGCGTTTCACCTGTCAGACAGTGCGTTTCACCTGTCAGACAGTGTGTTTCACCTGTCAGACAGAGTGTTTCACCTGTCAGACAGTGTGTTTCACCTGTCAGACAGTGTGTTTCACCTGTCAGACAGTGTGTTTCACCTGTCAGACAGTGTGTTTCACCTGTCAGACAGTGTGTTTCACCTGTCAGACAGTGTGTTTCACCTGTCAGACAGTGTGTTTCACCTGTCAGACAGTGTGTTTCACCTGTCAGACAGTGTGTTTCACCTGTCAGACAGAGTGTTTCACCTGTCAGACAGTGTGTTTCACCTGTCAGACAGTGTGTTTCACCTGTCAGACAGTGTGTTTCACCTGTCAGACAGTGTGTTTCACCTGTCAGACAGTGTGTTTCACCTGTCAGACAGTGTGTTTCACCTGTCAGACAGTGTGTTTCACCTGTCAGACAGTGTGTTTCACCTGTCAGACAGTGTGTTTCACCTGTCAGACAGTGTGTTTCACCTGTCAGACAGTGTGTTTCACCTGTCAGACAGTGTGTTTCACCTGTCAGACAGAGTGTTTCACCTGTCAGACAGTGTGTTTCACCTGTCAGACAGTGTGTTTCACCTGTCAGACAGTGTGTTTCACCTGTCAGACAGTGTGTTTCACCTGTCAGACAGAGTGTTTCACCTGTCAGACAGTGTGTTTCACCTGTCAGACAGTACGTTTCACCTGTCAGACAGTGTGTTTCACCTGTCAGACAGTGCGTTTCACTCTTCACACTGCTGTCTGCCCGATGACGTCACTCTTCACTACGATGCTCTGTCTACTGCTGTACACGTTAGAATGACGAGATTTCCGTAACGATAGTAGAAATCGTAGCACTGAGCTTTTCTTCGTCACTTGAGGACTATCGTCACAGTTTATCGTCAGGTCGTAGCTAGCGGTGTCTGGCAACTCTTCTGCCCTCACGTCACCGTTTACCTAAAACATATAAATTTAATATAATAATTATTTGGAAAAGTTCTATTTATTTCATTCATTTTTTCAAAGTTTAGTTAAATGTTAAAATAAAGCACGCTTCATCCAATAGGGGTAAGTTACGAGTTATTGGACTCTTCTACATTATCGATCACATAAGAAAAGAATATATTTAAATTTTATTGGTATCCATGGGATCCGGAAAAGTGATCGAATGGAAAATTGATCGAATGGAAAATTGATCGAATGGAAAATTGATCGAATGGAAAATTGATCGAATGGAAAATTGATCGAAAGGAAAATTGATCGAAAGGAAAATTGATCGAATGGAAAATTGATCGAAAGGAAAATTGATCGAAAGGAAAATTGATCGAATGGAAAATTGATCGAATGGAAAATTGATCGAATGGAAAAGTGATCGAATGGAAAATTGATCGAATGGAAAATTGATCGAAAAGAAAATTGATCGAATGGAAAATTGATCGAATGGAAAATTGATCGAAAAGAAAATTGATCGAATGGAAAATTGATCGAATGGAAAATTGATCGAATGGAAAATTGATCGAAAAGAAAATTGATCGGATGGAAAATTGATCGAATGGAAAATTGATCGAATGGAAAATTGATCGAATGGAAAATTGATCGAATGGAAAATTGATCGAATGGAAAATTGATCGAATGGAAAATTGATCGAATGGAAAATTGATCGAATGGAAAATTGATCGAATGGAAAATTGATCGAATGGAAAATTGATCGAATGGAAAATTGATCGAATGGAAAATTGATCGAATGGAAAAGTGATTGAATGGAAAATTGATCGAATGGAAAATTGATCGAATGAAAAATTGATCGAATGAAAAATTGATCGAAAGGAAAATTGATCGAATGGAAAATTGATCGAATGGAAAATTGATCGAATGGAAAATTGATCGAATGGAAAATTGATCGAATGAAAAATTGACCGAATGGAAAATTTATCGAAAATGATAATTGATCGATTTACACTAACTGACGAGGATAACTAAAACCATGGATTACCAGGTATCCATGATACCTGCAGGTATCATGGATACCATTTAGAAACTATAGAAAATGATGTAAAGGCTATTATGTTAATAAATTGAATAGAAATTCAACCTTATGGAAAATAAAATAGGAAATAACTTCAGTAGAGTAAAAAAATTATATTTCTGTACAATTGTAAATATCTAAAAAATAATATTGATATCAATATATATTTTGGAACAATAATTACTAGTTAAAATATTAAAAAATAATATACAGTGGAACTCCTGTATAATGAAATCCTCTATAGTGAATTAGAGTCCTAAGTAAAGGAGTAGCCTCTATAGTGAACAAATTTTCTTTATATAGTCTTCCATAAAATGGACATTAATTTTCTAAATCTAATGCCCATTTCATGGTAGATAAAAGAAAATTTGTTCACTATAGAGGATTTCATTATAGAAGAGTGTTATTGTTGATATCAATATACATTTTAGAATAATTGCAACGTTAATTTACTCAGGGGTCACACTAGGGTAAGTTATGAATTATCGGTCAGTACTACATCTTCGGACATATAAGAAAAAATAATATAAAAATTATTATTAGATAGAATTCTGTAATAATAATAATTTTTATATTGTTTTTTTTATATGACCGAAGATGTAGTACTGACCGATAATTCAGAACTTACCCTAGTTAAAACATTTAAAATAATCACATCAATATATCTATAGGAATAATTTAAGATAATAAAAAGCATGCATCAAATATAACAAAAGAAACAATACATTACCATTTAAAGAAGGAGGAGAGGGTGGAGGGGTAGGTATTAACTATCACTCTACTGAAATGAAGAGATGAAAAGAAAGTTATGGTGGGGCCATAGTAGATTGAGATGGGAACCCCCACCATAACTTACTCTTTGGGCACATTAACAATAGTCTAATTATTGTATGTTACAAATAATTGAAAATACTTGTGTTAGAATGAATTGCTAGTGTTCTTGCACTTCTATTAAATTTCTATATTTTTCATAATCCAATTTTCAAAAAATTAAAAAAAGGCAAAATATAAAAAATGGTATTTAATTTTTTTTAATTTAACGGCAGTATCAGAACATCTTTTGGCATAAAATTATTTTCAATTTCAAATTAGTTTATTCATAATAAAATACTATGGGAAAAAATTCATAATTGATATTTTATATATTTATTTTATACAGTGCTGGAAATGGGGACTAAAGAGCTGGAAACGATTATCTAATGCTGGAAATAGGTAACTAATGCTGGAAACAGGTAACTAATGCTGGATATAGGTAACTACTGCTGGAAATATGTAACTAATGCTGGAAATAGGTAACTACTGCTGGAAATAGGTAACTACTGCTGGAAATAGGTAACTAATGCTGGAAATAGGTAACTAATGCTGGAAACAGGTAACTAATGCTGGAAACAGGTAACTAGCGCTGGAAACAGGTAACTAGCGCTGGAAATAGGTAACTAATGCTGGAAACAGGTAACTAATGCTGGAAACAGGTAACTAGCGCTGGAAATAGGTAACTAATGCTGGAAATAGGTAACTAATGCTGGAAATAGGTAACTAATGCTGGAAATAGGTAACTAATGCTGGAAATAGGTAACTAATGCTGGAAATAGGTAACTAACTCTGGAAATAGGTAACTAATGCTGGAAATATGTAACTAATGCTGGAAATATGTAACTAATGCTGGAAACAGGTAACTAATGCTGGAAACAGGTAACTAGCGCTGGAAATAGGTAACTAATGCTGGAAATAGGTAACTAGCGCTGGAAATAGGTAACTAATGCTGGAAATAGGTAACTAACGCTGGAAATAGGTAACTAACGCTGGAAATAGGTAACTAACGCTGGAAATAGGTAACTAATGATGGAAATAGGTAACTAGGGCTGGAAATAGGTAACTAATGCTGGAAATAGGTAACTAATGCTGGAAATAGGTAACTAATGCTGGAAATAGGTAACTAATGATGGAAACAGGTAACTAATGCTGGAAACAGGTAACTAGCGCTGGAAACAGGTAACTAGCGCTGGAAATAGGTAACTAGCGCTGGAAATAGGTAACTAATGCTGGAAATAGGTAACTAATGCTGGAAATAGGTAACTAATGCTGGAAATAGGTAACTGATGCTGGAAATAGGTAACTAATGCTGGAAACAGGTAACTAATGCTGGAAATAGGTAACTAATGCTGGAAATAGGTAACTAATGCTGGAAATAGGTAACTAATGCTGGAAATAGGTAACTAAGGCTGGAAATAGGTAACTAACGCTGGAAATAGGTAACTAGGGCTGGAAATAGGTAACTAGGGCTGGAAATAGGTAACTAATGCTGGAAATAGGTAACTAATGCTGGAAACAGGTAACTAATGCTGGAAACAGGTAACTAGCGCTGGAAACAGGTAACTAGCGCTGGAAATAGGTAACTAATGCTGGAAATAGGTAACTAATGCTGGAAATAGGTAACTAATGCTGGAAATAGGTAACTGATGCTGGAAATAGGTAACTGATGCTGGAAATAGGTAACTAATGCTGGAAATAGGTAACTAATGCTGGAAACAGGTAACTAATGCTGGAAATAGGTAACTAAAGCTGAAAATAGGTAACTAATGCTGGAAACAGGTAACTAGTGCTGGAAACAGGTAACTAGTGCTGGAAACAGGTAACTAGTGCTGGAAATAGGTAACTAATGCTGGAAATAGGTAACTAATGCTGGAAATAGGTAACTAACGCTGGAAATAGGTAACTAATGATGGAAATAGGTAACTAGGGCTGGAAATAGGTAACTAATGCTGGAAATAGGTAACTAATGCTGGAAATAGGTAACTAATGATGGAAATAGGTAACTAATGATGGAAATAGGTAACTAGGGCTGGAAATAGGTAACTAGGGCTGGAAATAGGTAACTAATGCTGGAAATAGGTAACTAATGCTGGAAATAGGTAACTAATGCTGGAAATAGGTAACTAGTGCTGGAAATAGGTAACTAATGCTGGAAATAGTTAACTAGTGCTGGAAATAGGTAAATAATGCTGGAAATAGGTAACTATTGCTGGAAATAGGTAACTAGTGCTGGAAATAGGTAACTAATGCTGGAAATAGGTAACTAGTGCTGGAAATAGGTAAATAATGCTGGAAATAGGTAACTAGTGCTGGAAATAGCTAACTAATGCTGGAAATAGTTAACTAATGCTGGAAATAGGTAACTAATGCTGGAAATAGGTAACTAGTGCTGGAAAAAGGTAACTAATGCTGGAAATAGTTAACTAGTGCTGGAAATAGGTAAATAATGCTGGTAATAGGTAACTAATGCTGGAAATAGGTTACTAATGCTGGAAATAGGTAACTAGTGCTGGAAATAGGTAACTAATGCTGGAAATAGTTAACTAGTGCTGGAAATAGGTAACTAATGCTGGAAATAGGTAACTAATGCTGGAAATAGGTAACTAGTGCTGGAAATAGGTAACTAGTGCTGGAAATAGGTAACTAATGCTGGAAATAGGTAACTAATGCTGGAAATAGGTAACTAATGCTGGAAATAGATAACTAAGGCTGGAAAGTAACATGGAAAAAATAATAGTGAAATACACATAGATTATAAATAATTATTGATTTCTATAGAAAATACATTGATATGGAAAAAATATCGAAAGTTACAAATTTTTCTCACTTATTTCTAATAGATATGAAAGAATAAGAGCTGTGAAAGGACCATAAATAACACTGCTAACGATAGAAATAACTAGAGCTGCATCTCTTTAGTTACTAATTATGTAAAACTGTTTGCGATCACTAGTATTGTTCGAATATAAAAATAAAGATGGGTGAAGAAAAATTATATACTGTACGTTGCTAATTATCGGTCAGTACTACATCTTCGGTCATCGAAGAAAAACAATATAAAAATTGTTATTATTACACAGTGCTATCTAATACTTCTGCAAACCCGC
>CANNZV010001721.1:39208-134208 GCA_947561585.1 Caprella mutica
GGGACTGACCGATAATTTTTAACTTACACTACATTTGATTATAGGTTTCGCGTCCAGATAGAATGTTAGCATTAATTAAATTTATATTTTATAATAAGCAGCGCTGGGAAAATATGCTTTTAAAATTATAAATCACGAAAATATTATAGACGGAGAGAATTAAAGATAATTGAATCGTTCTACACCAGCTGTATTTAGTATTCGATACTATTTCATTTAGTTTCGTCTATGGTATTTTTTGGATCTATAGTTTTAAGAGCATATTGTCCCAACCCTAATAATAAGTATGATAACAAAAGCTATTGCTTATTCCAATAATTCAATTTCCTATTAATTAAATTAATTATTATTTTCACTATTAATTACAATATACCTTAATTTCACCTGCTAGCATAATCATAGGTAGTGATTAAGTTTGAGTAATTAAAGAACTTTAACAGTTTTTTTAATGAAAAACTAACCTTGTTGAGTAGGGGTGAATTCTGCTCACCCCCATTTGCCCCCTGCTTGTTCCCTTGACTTGCCCCGCCCCCCGTGCTTGGGACTGTGAGGTACTGGCCCCCAGCACTGACTGTGCTGGTCTTATGTGTTGGGCTCATGTTGTACACACTGGATGTGTCAGAACTGAAACGGGAACACTGTTATTAAAAGTCCTATCAAATTGTATGAAATATAAATTTTATATGATTAAAAAAATTATATATTTACATTTTAAATAAATTTGATAAAATTTTATTTGATAACATTTTAGTTAATGAAATTTTATTTGATAAAATAAAATTTTATTTGATAAAATAAAATTTTATTCGAATAAATATAAATTTTATCGAAATTATATTGTAATGACAAGTTACGAATTATCGGTCGGTTTTACATCTTCGTAGATATAAGAAAAAACGATATAACAATAATATATTTAATTTTTATTGGTATACATGGTGCTTGCAAGTACAATGGATACCAACTAAAAATTAAAATTAAATAATAATTATTATATCGTTTTTTTTCTTATATGACCGACGATGTACCAGAAACCGATCGATAATTCGAAACTTACCCTCTAGAATTCAACTTCGGCACCACAATAGTTACTCTCCAGCAAACTATTATACATACCTGCAATTTAAAGGAAATAAAGCCAATTTTACCTTATCTAATTAAACACAAATAACTCCTTCTTTTACAATTAAAGTACACTCACCTTCGAGAATTTCTACGGGAATAATTAACCACTGAAGACGCGCGGGAAATTCTACCGTCAACATCGGTGTAGGTTGTTTGAACGCAAGAGTAGTTTAGCGGCGCTTTGGGTTCAGCGCATCTCTCGCAGAAGGTAGCCATGAAAATCTTACGGAACTTATCGCTAAGGGCGCAGTAGAGGATGAAGTTGAGGGCGGCGTTACAAGCAGTCATCAGGTTGAACAGGTTACCCAGTATGAGTAGCGCTACGCCACCTTTGGTGTTGTAGTCGAGCTGTAGGAGAGGTTGAGAGAAAATTATTAATCCTTTCTAGAGTAAGTTACGAATTATCGGTCAGTACTACATCTTCAGTCATATAAGAAAAAACAATATGAAAATTATTATTATTACACAGTGCTATCTAATACTTCTGCAAACCCGGGTTTGCAGAAGTATTAGATAGCACTGTGTAATAATAACAATTTTCATATTGTTTTTTCTTCTATGACCGAAAATGTAGTACTGACCGATAATTCGGAACTTACCCTATTCGATAATTCAAATTAGAAAAAAAGATGCATTTTACTAACAATAAAAATTAATTTGGTCTCCTAAGTCTGTGACTGGAAGTGTTAAAGGAAGTCAAGTTAGTAGGAAACATCGAAGTTTTAAAAAGCAAAATAAAAATATCTAAACATAAATTTCATTCTTTTCCAAAATTTGAAACCTAAAAATTGATTCAAATTTTAATATTTGATTCTAAAAACTTCAAAAGGAAAGAATTTAAGCATCCAGCTCAAAAGAATCAGTTTATGATTGTTACTGATATGCAGTGTTTTTATTTAGTCTGCCATGAATCGCAATCAGTTTTAAGAAACTAAAGGCCATTTATGGCAGACTAAAGAAAATTTGTTCACTGTACGGGGTAGTTCTCGTACTCAGGACTCTACATTCACTGTAGAGGAGTCCACTATAGAGGAGTTCACTATAGAGGAGTTCACTATAGAGGAGTCCACTATATAGAAGTTCACTATAGAGGAGTCCACTATAGAGGAGTCCACTATAGAGGAGTCCACTATAGAGGAGTCCACTATAGAGGAGTCCACTATATAGAAGTTCACTATAGAGGAGTCCACTATATAGAAGTTCACTATAGAGGAGTCCACTATATAGAAGTTCACTATAGAGGAGTCCACTATAGAGGAGTCCACTATAGAGGAGTCCACTATAGAGGAGTCCACTATAGAGGAATCCACTACATAGAAGTTCACTATAGAGGAGTTCTACTGCAATACTATAACGTTACACTCACTGTGACGAAAGAGCTGTAAAGCAGTGCGATAGCAGCAGGTGTTTGGCACACTAGAGCCAAGGCAACGACTGCAATCAACATGAGGGTGATTTTGTTCTCCTGGTTCTGGTTGCCTTTTTTAGGTCCACCTTCACTGAGTTTCTTCCTGTCCGCCCTACTCCTGTTCACCGTGTTGATGAGGAAAGAGTTGAACACCGAGAGCATCACCAGGGGAATGAGGATCATCACTACTGCACTGAACCAGTAGAAAACCTGTTCAGAACAACATATTAGACATTGTCATTATTCAATGATATCCACCGTAATAAGCATTAGCTTTAAAGGCAATTCACTAAAATTCCTCAGATTATTGAATGATTTTTTTTATTAGATAATATATAATTTTCTAGAAAAAAATATTTCTTTAATTCTTATAGTTATGGTAATAATTTATGGTTATTTTATTTTTTAAGAAAATTATTTCTTTAATTTTTGTGGTTATGCTAATAATTTACCATAAATTTTTTAGAGATTTATAAAGTGGTGTACCAGTAAGTATTGAATGAGACGAACTTCAGCTCTATATCTTGGGTATGATTGTTATTCTTCTAGAGGTATATATACTTCATCAGTTCTTCACAAATTTACTTTATTCTATTTTTTAAATGATAGAGCAAGGTTATGACCTCAGTGAAAATTTTTATATTTAGCATTTTCCATTCCTCGAAAAATTAGATTTCAAGTTTAAATAATTCAGTGTTCCTTGTCCAAACTCAGGTAACAAGGATTTTTACCTGGGCTATTAAGGGAATATCCCCGGGAGAAAGAGTGATTCCTGGGCCATTCCACTAGTACCCCAGGAATAAATCCTACTTATATTCCCAGTTCTACTTGTCCTAACTGTTCACTCACCGTCCTGTAAACATTATTGTTCCCCAAGTCGGTGTAGTCGATCTTGAGAGTGTAGGTGGTGTTCGTGTCGTCGTAGGATTCGACCACCATCCACTCGTAAGGTGTCGAAGCAGTCAGGGTATAACAACATACGAATACGGCAATGATGACCTTCTTAGCGCGAGAAGGGGTACACATGGCCTGAAAAGGAAATAAATGGGATTTACCACGGTTGCTCAACTTTAACTTTGCTGATGTGCCACATCTACAGATTGCTGTCCCAAAATAAGGACACCCTCCAGGTACTGGTTGAGTCACAACTCTTCAATATACAGTATAACACCTCCATTTAGAGTCCTCTATAATGAATGTAGAGTCCTTAATAAGAGGACTACCCCTTATAGTGAACAAATTTCCTTTAGTCTGCCATAGAATTGCTATTATTTTTCTAAAACTGATGCTATCCATGGTAGACTGAAGAAAATTTGTTCATTATACGAGGTAATTCTCTTACTCATGACTTTACATTCACTATAGAGGAGTCTAAATAGAGGAGTTGTTTAACTTTATACTGTATATAGGTAACTGCATTATATAGATATATATATTGCACAATTGATATATTAATATTATTTTATTATACTAGTTTTCGGTAATTGGAAAATTCGATTCAGATGAAATGAACCGCTGAATTTGGTGGGATATATTTCTCTTTATTTATGATTTATTAATGAAACAAAATGTAAAATTTATATTCATTGTTTTATACATTTGATGGATTTTAAATATATTATTTAGATTTCAGAAAATATTATAGAGCTACAGCAGCCAAATATACAGTGAGTACTTTTTTATTCAGATATACATAAATTGTACGAGAGTGTGGAGTAGAGTGTGGAGTAGAGTGTGGAGTAGCGTGTGGAGTAGAGTGAGTGTGGAGTAGAGTGAGGAGTACAGTGTGGAGTAGAGTGTGGAGTAGAGTGTGGAGTAGAGTGTGGAGTAGAGTGAGTGTGGAGTAGAGTGTGGAGTAGAGTGTGGAGTAGCGTGTGGAGTAGAGTGTGGAGTAGCGTGTGGAGTAGCGTGTGGAGTAGAGTGTGGAGTAGAGTGTGGAGTAGAGTGTGGAGTAGAGTGTGGAGTAGAGTGTGGAGTAGCGTGTGGAGTAGAGTGTGGAGTAGCGTGTGGAGTAGAGTGTGGAGTAGAGTGTGGAGTAGAGTGTGGAGTAGAGTGTGGAGTAGAGTGTGGAGTAGAGTGTGGAGTAGCGTGTGGAGTAGAGTGTGGAGTAGAGTGTGGAGTAGAGTGTGGAGTAGAGTGTGGAGTAGAGTGTGGAGTAGAGTGTGGAGTAGAGTGTGGAGTAGAGTGTGGAGTAGAGTGTGGAGTAGAGTGTGGAGTAGAGTGTGGAGTAGAGTGTGGAGTAGAGTGTGGAGTAGAGTGTGGAGTAGAGTGTGGAGTAGAGTGTGGAGTAGAGTGTGGAGTAGAGTGTGGAGTAGAGTGTGGAGTAGAGTGTGGAGTAGCGTGTGGATTAGAGTGTGGAGTAGAAATTATCACTCAATTAGTTTATTTGTTATCTTTTATTAAAATATTTTATCTTTCCATTAACGACGATTATGCAAATTTATATTATTTAATTTATTCATATTATTTATTTTATAAAACTCATCTCACTCAACAACTCAAAAGTAGCTAATTTCTCGTAGGATTTCACAACTGGCAATTCCCATTGAAATTCAGTAAGTAGGAATCAATTTGTGACTTCATTGGAATTTAAAGTGAGAACTTTTGGAATATTAATTCCAACTGTTAGGCAGGTAGTTGCGAATTAAAAGTTTAATTGAACTGTCGATTAGTTCGAAAAAAGACTGATAAAACATACGGTGTTTTAGTCATCTAAAACTAACTGTGAACTTTGGAAAGTTAGTTTGGATGTTAAATTTGAATATGTAAAGTTTATAATGTAAAACTGTTTGTAGTTTAACTATATCAATGAATTGATTGGAAAACTTAATTGAAATATTTTTTTCTAATTATAGGAAAAAATGTTTTATGAAATTATTTTTGCATTTGTATGATTTTAATTTTAATTACTAAAATGATCATATTTGGAAAAAAATGCAAACAAATAAAATAAAAAATAAATTTTTCAGCTGTGAACGATGTAATAACCCGGAGAGAAAATTATGGAGGAGCCTTAGAAGATTAAGGGAGAAAGTTATGAAGGGGCCTTAGAAGATTAAGGGAGAAAATTATGAAGAGGCCTTAGAAGACTGCGAAAGGAACCTACATAATCTTCTATGGCCCCACCCTAACTTTCTTCTTCTTTACCATCTTTTAACTATACAACTATACATTCATTCTCCCATCGTTACTATCAATATAGTAAGTGAAAAAAAGGATCCATCAACATTTTCAGTATTTTTAGTCATATATCGGGTTAAGAATAATCCACATAAAGTTTCTACACTTAGAAGAAATACCAATTAAATTGACTTAAAAATGTGAGTCAATTTGACTCATCCTAACATTTTCTCAAAAACAAGAGTCATATTGACTCCTAATTCATAGTCAGATTGACTCAGTACTTTACTCATAAATGTGTGATAGAGGCTTTACCCTGTTTGCCTTTCACTGGTTATTTTTCACCATTATTACCCGCGGTATTATAAAGTAATTACCAACAATTACCAACTTTACCACAGCAAAACTTTTCATCTTTGTTTAGGAGATGAACTCAAAATGTTAGAAATTTGATCAACCAAACTTGAAATTAAATCTGAATTATCTTTTTATTTACGTAATTTAATTAAGAAATTTCCCTACCAATTTTTGGGGTAATTTTCGAGTTATTAGACGGTTCCACATTTACGATCATGTGAAAAAAAACATATGTAATAATCATATAATAAATAATAATAATAATCATATTTTATTTTCATATATGATCGATAATGTGGAACTGTCCGATAACTCGGAACTAACCCTAGTTATCAATAAGCTTTTATTTCAAAATAATGTCTTTTAAAAATTGTTCATAATAGTTGTTATTAATTATTTTTTTGTTTGTTTTTAAGTAGATATAGTAAAAAAAATCACTTAAATTAAATCTTTTTATAAAACTAATAAATAAAAAAATAGAATTTAATTTAATTTTTGTATATATAATAATAATTAATCTATATACTTTATTCACCTTTCCTTTAATGGGATGGCACACAGCTATGTACCTCTCCACAGTGAATGTCACAGTCAGCCATGTGGATGTGGCACCTGGAAACAACATGGGGTAAGTTCTTAATTATCGGTCAGTTCTACATCTTCGGTCATATAAGAAAAAACAATATAATAATAATATTTTTATATTGTTTTTTCTTATATGACCGAAGATGTAGTACTGACCGATAACTAAGAACTTAACATACACACTTTATATTAATATATCTGTTATCAAGATTTCTCTTGTGTATTACCTGTTAAAAATGTGGACTATATTTTCTTAAATTATCCTATTTTTCAAATAAATTAATTTGATTTTTTTTAATGAGATTTTCCGGATTTTACAATATTTTATTTTTTTTAGTTATTCTGAATATTTTTTTACTCCCGTAATTTTTAAATACCAGATTTTTTTCGGATTTACGGTTCATTATCTTAATCAAGGAATCGTATTTCGAATATTAAAAAGGTACATTTTTCTTGTAGCCAACAGAAAAATCCAAACTGTGTAGTAATTAGTATACAGATCGAATATATATTAATCGAATCTACCTACCTACATCCAGCAATTGAAACCTTACCCATCAATAAAACACGCCCACTACTTCTTTCGCTACAGTTTTCAATTAAATATAGCTATATGATTAAATTCAGAGCACGTCAGAAGGTTTCGCTTAGCGGGCAAAATAGCGATGAAGTTACAAAGGATTTCGTGACGGTGATCTCATTACTATTCGAAATCATGGCACTTCAGAGCAATTAACAGATCCCTTTAAACGCCTCTTTGATAGAGATCAAAAAGATTTACTATTGCTCTCTCTTTTTTGAAGTAGAACTGCATGCCCAACGTGCAATTATTGGCTGCAACGGCTATTGAAGAGTGTAAACTTGTTAAGTTGTATACATTTGAGATGAATTTCTATTAAACACATCTGAGTGAGTGAGACATGATAGACTGAACAGCAAGAAAGAACATATAACAAAAATAAAGAACTGAATCCCATGCAGGAGAACTCCTCTATAGTGAATGTAGAGTCATGAGTAAGGGAACTACCCCGATAGTGAACAAATTTTTTTTTAGTCTGCCATAAAATCGCCTTCAGTTTCAGAAAACTGAAGGCAATTTATGGAAGACTAAAGGAATTTGTTCACTATACACGTTATTTCTCTTACTTAGGACTCTACATTCCCTATAAAGCAGTTCTACTGTAAAGGAGTTCACTATAGAGGAGTTCACTATAGAGGAGTTCACTATAGAGGAGTTCACTATAGAGGAGTTCACTATAGAGGAGTTCACTATAGAGGAGTTCACTATAGAGGAGTTCACTATAGAGGAGTTCACTATAGAGGATTCCACTATAGAGGAGTTCACTATAGAGGAGTTCACTATAGAGGATTCCACTATAGAGGAGTTCACTATAGAGGAGTTCACTATAGAGAAGTTCACTATAGAGGAGTTCACTATATAGGAGTTCTACTGTATTCTACATTGTGCGAGAGGGCCGAAGCTCAATTTCCAATAAAGGATCCAATTCTTCATTTATTATTTATTATTTCCTAATGTTCAGGTCTTCAAATTCTCACTCTTAGGTCGAAACTCTAAACATTATTTTCCACTTCTTACTGACAAATATCAGTAACATATTAGGTCATCTTCTCTCTGAAACAATTAAACCCCAAATCCATTTCGTCATCGATTTGAAATTTCCTGACCGCCCCGTAAAAGTTTCGAGCGTTTGATTTCAAGCCGCCAAATTGGACAAAAAGGAGACAAAAGAATTTATGGCGTCAGTTACGTTGAATGTAGGACGCTAGAATTTTCGAAATATTTGAAATTGGTTCGAACCATCAAAGAATTTACAGTTTGTATGTTTATTTGTAGTACAGGGGATTTTATTAATAAAAGAAAGTGATTCAGTTTGAATAAAACTAGGATGTGTTTGAATTTTTTCAATTTGTTAGATTGTGGCTCTCAGCCCATTTTATAACATTATCCATAAATGTTTCGAATTCTGCGTACGACATATTGAATTGTACGACATCTACACAGACTAGGGTGAGTGCCGAATTATCATACGGTTCCACATTTTCGACCATATAAGAAAAAAAATCACACTTTACCTGTTTTTTTATTAGTAATTGAAAAAAATTAAAATTAATTATAATTAGTATATGTTCTTCTCACATGATCGACAATATGGAACAGTTCGATAAGTCAGAACTCACCCCAGTACTCCCAAATAATATGATCTCATTATCTAAAAGAACAAATGAGAGATGTTTCTTTATGATCCAAATAATCCAATTATTATGAGCTTCACGAGTCACAGCCAAGAAAATGGTGAATGTATAGAGAATAAATAAGAAAAGAATCTGCAGATAAATAATGACAGTAATTAATGTAATACGAATGACATGAAATTGTCATTAGTTTCCTAATAACTGATGGTCATTTGATTTGTTCACTGTAGAGGCTAATTCTTTTCTCAGGACTCTACATTTGAAGAGTTTGGTTCCAAAACGCGATAAACGCCACTTTTGAAAAAAATGAGTTTCCACCTAAATCAATATTGTATTTCGTCGGTATTGTGGATTTGAATTGTTTATGTTATTATAACCTCAATATGCTATGTGAATGATTGAAACAGAAAATAGTGGTTTTCATCTTTGTACTTTCTTGGTAAAGAAAACACATTTTAACTCAAATTGATCAAAATGGATTTATAGCGTTTTGGAACCAAACTCTTCATTTGCTATACAGGATTTTATTATAGATGAGTTTTACTGAATTAATTTGTTGCAAATCGTGATTTTATTATGATAGAGTAAAATGGGAAGAGTTTTCAATTACCGGATATATTATGGTTCATGACTCGTATTAACGACAACTTTAGATACTAGTTAGCAACTACGTATCACAGATACTATTCCCCACTACGTATCACAGATACTATTCCTCACTACGTATCGTAGATACTGATACTATTCCCCACTACGTATCACAGATGCTATTCCCCACTACGTATCATAGATACTCACTTGCCGCATCTACGATCCACAGACCAAACGGGTAGAAGTGCCAGTAAGCGTAAGTTTCAGGCGCGTTCATGCCGGAATGATGTTTCAAACTCAGCACGAAAAAAATGACGAGGTAGAGCATGTCGGAAAGAGCAAGCGCTGTGAGGTAGTAGTTCGTTGACGATCTCATGCACTTCCTCGTCAGTACGATGATGGTAATGGTGTTCCCACACACACCAATACACATGACGATAGGTACGAGTACAAGTTGTATGACGAAACGCATGTTCTGTAGATTGCTCCTCATTTCTTCTAGCTCAGGGTCGTAGATTTCAGTCCGGTTGGCAGTTGCGTTTAGTAGTGTTGAATTCATTACGGCGGTTATAGAGTCCTCCATCTTCTGAAATAGACAGAAAAATAATTAAAATATATGCTGGTTATATGTTTTTTTTTTTTTTGGAAATGGATGAGTAAATATATAGTTTATTTTAGATTTTGAAAGTTATGGTGGGCCATAGAAGATTAAAAGAGGATACACTGAAAGTTATGGTGGGCCATAGATGATTAAAAGAGGATACACTGAAAGTTATGGTGGGCCATAGAAGATTAAGAGGGGATACATTGAAAGTTATGGTGGGGCCATAGATGATTAAGAGGGGATACACTGAAAGTTATGGTGGGGCCATATAAGATTAAGAAGGGTACCATACCTAATGCATTAATTTATGCGTATATGTATACGCAATAATAACAAACGACTTCATTATAATTTTCAATAGTTAACAAATCTCCAACAACAATCAGGGTCTTTTTGTAGACTGAGCTTTCCAAGGATCGAGTAAATAATACAAATAATATTTATAATAATCAGAATAGCGGAAGTTCCAAGTTATTGGACAGTTCCACGTTTTCGTTCATACAAGAAACAAATATATATTAGTATTATTTAACTTCAGTTATAATTCAAATAAATAATCCCTACAATTAAAATAAAGTTGAATAATAATTATTATATATTTTTCTTACATGATCGAAAATGTGTAACCGTCCGATAACTCGTAACGTACCCTAGTGGAAAATTTATTCATGGTCTTTTTTCCCGAAGTAGGTGACAATATTGAAGCGGATTATTTGCATGGCGGTTTCGAGACGCGCACACGCTGCTGCTCTAGCGATATAATTAAATTTAAATGAAATTTAAAATGAGGCCGAGCGATGAATTAATGGTCCCCTCCTTTCTAAATTAAAATTTATCTAAAAATGCTTTAATTTGTAGAACATATCACAGTTAATAAAATAGAAATTGATTAAGTATTCGGTTAGTAATTAATTATTTAAAAAATATTAATTCACACTAAACATTCAGTGTCCGCCTTTCTATTAGATTCAATAGAAGAAAAAGAAAAGAATACAATTTCTCGTAAATTTAATGGTAATTATATATTTAGATACAATTTTAGATAAATAATGTTTTTAACGGTAATTGTTTCAAGGTATTGGAAGAGGTAGCCATTTTTTGCATTTTTGCAAAGTTATAATGAAATCTACATCGGATAAACACACAATACCTATTCATAACAATCTTCAATACAATTATAGACAAGTAAACGTTGATCTACATAAATATAAACACTAATTTCAGAGTTTCAAAAACAAAATACTGACATTTAATTGTAAAGATAAATTACCAGCGTTAATTAACATTACATGTAGTGCCTACAAATTGGTTAATTTCTCAGAACAAATAATTACACATCTAAGGATTACAAAGGAAATAATATATAGCATGCATGAGTTCGTGACATTTGGCATAGAATAGGCACGACTAGATGTCATACTTAACTAATAATGAAGCCTAATATACGATGAGTTAACAAACAAACCTATAAATCATTTTTAAATAGATCAAAATAAAATACTTATTTGAGTGAATTAAAATTTAAGTATTTAACTAACGTGAAAGCTATCGTAGGGCCATAGAAGATTATGATGGGAACCCTCTTACTTCTCTCTGCGCCCACCATAACTTTCCCTCTTATTCTTCTATGGCCCCACCATAACCTTCCCTCATATTCTTCTATGGCCCCACCATAACTTTCCCTCATATTCTTCTATGGCCCCACCATACTTTTTTCTCTGAATCATCTATGGCCCCACCATAACTTTCTCTCTTACTCTTCTATGGCCCTACCATAACTTTCTCTCTTACTCTTCTATGGCCCCACCATAACTTTCCCTCATATTCTTCTATGGCCCCACCATACTTTTTTCTCTGAATCATCTATGGCCCCACCATAACTTTCTCTCTTACTCTTCTATGGCCCTACCATAACTTTCTCTCTTACTCTTCTATGGCCACACCATAACTTTCACTCTTACTCTTCTATGGCCCCACCATAACTTTCTCTCTCTGTCTTCTATGGCCCCACCATAACTTTCCCTCTTATTTTTCTATGGCCCCACCAAAACTCTCCCCCTTAAGTTTAAAGGTTTCCTTCAGAGAATATTGTGAATATTTCCCGTTCTACAAAACAGAATTTTCTTCCATTGAAATATGATTCAATTTCAAGTGTCAGAAAAATTGGTGTTATTTTCTTGCATATCATCAGTATGTTGTCAAATAAAACAGAGCAACTGCGACCATTTGCAAGAAAGGAGTCAGCAATTTACTGCATTGTAAGAAAGGAGTCAGCAATTTACTGCATTGTAAGAAAGGAGTCAACAATTTACTGCATTGTAAGAAAGGAGTCAACAATTTACTGCATTGCAAGAAAGGAGTCAACAATTTACTGCATTGCAAGGAAGGAGTCAACAATTTACTGCATTGTAAGAAAGGAGTCAATAATTTACAGCATTGTAAGAAAGGAGTCAACAATTTACTGCATTGTAAGAAAGGAGTCAACAATTTACTGCATTGTAAGAAAGGAGTCAACAATTTACTGCATTGCAAGAAAGGAGTCAACAATTTACTGCATTGCAAGGAAGGAGTCAACAATTTACTGCATTGTAAGAAAGGAGTCAATAATTTACAGCATTGTAAGAAAGGAGTCAACAATTTACTGCATTGTAAGAAAGGAGTCAACAATTTACTGCATTGTAAGAAAGGAGTCAACAATTTACTGCATTGTAAGAAAGGAGTCAACAATTTACTGCATTGTAAGAAAGGAGTCAACAATTTACTGCATTGTAAGAAAGGAGTCAACAATTTACTGCATTGTAAGAAAGGAGTCAACAATTCACTGCATTGTAAGAAAGGAGTCAACAATTTACTGCATTGTAAGAAAGGAGTCAACAATTTACTGCATTGTAAGAAAGGAGTCAACAATTTACTGCATTGTAAGAAGGGAGTAAACAATTTACTGCATAGTAAGAAAGGAGTCAACAATTTACTGCATTGTAAGAAAGGAGTCAATAATTTACTGCATTGTAAGAAAGGAGTCAACAATTTACTGCATTGTAAGACGGGAGTAAACAATTTACTGCATAGTAAGAAAGGAGTCAATAATTTACTGCATTGTAAGAAAGGAGTCAACAATTTACTGCATTGTAAGAAGGGAGTAAACAATTTACTGCATAGTAAGAAAGGAGTCAACAATTTACTGCATTGTAAGAAAGGAGTCAACAATTTACTGCATTGTAAGAAAGGAGTCAACAATTTACTGCATTATAAGAGAGGAGTCAACAATTTACTGCATTGTAAGAAAGGAGTCAACAATTTACTGCATTGTAAGAAAGGAGTCAACAATTTACTGCATTATAAGAGAGGAGTCAACAATTTACTGCATTGTAAGAAAGGAGTCAACAATTTACTGCATTGTAAGAAAGGAGTGACAGCAAAATTGACTCCAAAGACAAATGGTCTAACACATCTAGAGACCGAATTAAAAGTACCGTTAAAACCTATTACCAAAATTAAAATCGTCGCTTTTCAAATGGAGATTATCGAAGATTAAAACAAATAATACAAACTATAGCAACTAAAGATACACAGAGAGAAAGTTATGGTGGGCCCATAGAAGATTGAAAAAGTTAGGTGGAGCCATAGAAGAATGAGAGAAAAGTTAAAGTTGGGATCATAGAAGATTAAGGTAGAAAGTTATAGTGGGGCCATGGAAGATTAAACAAGTGACCCCACCATACTTTTCTATCTGGGTAATTCATTATAAATTCAAAAAAATGCCTGACAAACTTCAATGTAACAATTACAAGAAATAAATTAGTATATTCCTTTATTACTTTAGACATGAAGTGAAATATTAAACAAGATAAACGTGTATTGTTAAATTAAATTGAACTATTTTATTTGAAATGAAAATAGAAGTATATAAATTATTCTTCAGTAATCCAAACGAAATGCATATTTGAAGACCATTCATTTAAATGTAGCTTGTATTAATTTATTCTGCATTAGAGAAATCATTTATATTGATAGACTCAGAGAAAAGAGTCACTGTGATGATGTACAATCAGAGAAAAGAGTCACTGTGATGATGTACTATCAGCGAAAAGAGTCACTGTGATGATGTACTATCAGTGAAAAGAGTCACTGTGATGATGTACTATCAGGGAAAAGAGTCACTGTGATGATGTACTATCAGAGAAAAGAGTCATTGTGATGATGTACTATCAGAGAAAAGAGTCACTGTGATGATGTACTATCAGAGAAAAGAGTCACTGTGATGATGTACTATCAGAGAAAAGAGTCACTGTGATGATGTACTATCAGAGAAAAGAGTTACTGTGATGATGTACTATCAGAGAAAAGAGTCACTGTGATGATGTACTATCAGATAAAAGAGTCACTGTGATGATGTACTATCAGAGAAAAGAGTCACTGTGATGATGTACTATCAGAGAAAAGAGTCACTGTGATGATGTACTATCAGAGAAAAGAGTCACTGTGATGATGTACTATCAGAGAAAAGAGTCACTGTGATGATGTACTATCAGAGAAAAGAGTCACTGTGATGATGTACTATCAGAGAAAAGAGTCACTGTGATGATGTACTATCAGAGAAAAGAGTCACTGTGATGATGTACTATCAGAGAAAAGAGTCACTGTGATGATGTACTATCAGAGAAAAGAGTCACTGTGATGATGTACTATCAGAGAAAAGAGTCACTGTGATGATGTACTATCAGAGAAAAGAGTCACTGTGATGATGTACTATCAGAGAAAAGAGTCACTGTGATGATGTACTATCAGAGAAAAGAGTCACTGTGATGATGTACTATCAGAGAAAAGAGTCACTGTATGTTTCCACATAGATACTCCAAACAAGTTACCAACAAGTTACTTCCACTAATCTTGTACCTCTGATATAACTTATAGTTGTTTGAAGTATTTTGGAACTTTACAGCCTGATAAACTTGATGTACATACTGCGTATAGATGCATATTGAATAGTTACCTTCACAGATTGCGGAAGGTTATGGGTGTGGGGGCATTTATTTTTTTATCATCTTTTTATCCACATGACTCGAGAAGTGTAAACCTAATTGCCTGAAATTTCGTCTAGGAACAATTGGTAAAATTTTGAGAGCGATCAGGTTAAGGTCAAGGTCATTTACAAGAGGCGGTGAAGGTGTGCGCTCTATGAGTGTACGTCATCTAGTTCTATATATCCTTATCAATGAGACTTGTGTACGCGTGCTGACAAAAATGACAGAATTTTTAATATATCAATTTTTATGCATACTAAAATTTTTATCCCTGACTCCGCTTTTACTCCAATAGTTTCAACTGAAAGAAGTGAATTTTAATTTAGTTATTGAAACAAACCATTGATTGAACTGATATCAGAATAATCTCCTATTCACGCTGTAAGCTCTTTTCAATAGTATCAATATTGGAGTAATTTAACAAGCCACTCATGTTCAGTTCCGTCAGATTTAGTTATTTATTTAATAATGACTATTATATTATACTCTGAAGAGTTTAAAAGCAGTTTAGAATTAGTTTGAGCCTTCTGATGATTCGGAACTTGATAGATAGAAACAAAATCTGTGAAAAGGTTGGCAATACTGTGTAATGTTGACAAAGGTTGGCAACACTGTTAGGTTGGCAATCCTGTAAGAGGTTGGCAATCCTGTAAGAGGTTGGGAACCCTGTAAGATGATGGCAATCCTGTAAGAGGTTGGCAATTCTGTAAGAGGTTGGCAATCCTGTAAGAGGTTGGCAACACCGTTAGGTTGGCAACACTGTTAGGTTGGCAATCCACTAAGATGATGGCAATCCTGTAAGAGGTTGGGAACCCTGTAAGAGGTTGGCAACACTGTTAAGTTGGCAATACTGTTAGGTTGGCAACACTGTTAGGTTGGCAATCCTGTAAGATGATGGCAATCCTGTAAAAGGTTGGCAACACTGTAAGATGATGGCAATACTGTGTAAGAGGTTGGCAATCCTGTAAGAGGTTGGGAATCCTGTAAGAGGTTGGCAACACTGTAAGATGATGGCAATCCTGTAAGAGGTTGGCAATTCTGTAAGAGGTTGGCAATCCTGTAAGAGGTTGGCAACACCGTTAGGTTGGCAATACTGTTAGGTTGGCAACACTGTTAGGTTGGCAATCCACTAAGATGATGGCAATCCTGTAAGAGGTTGGGAACCCTGTAAGAGGTTGGCAACACTGTTAAGTTGGCAATACTGTTAGGTTGGCAACACTGTTAGGTTGGCAATCCTGTAAGATGATGGCAATCCTGTAAAAGGTTGGCAACACTGTAAGATGATGGCAATACTGTGTAAGAGGTTGGCAATCCTGTAAGAGGTTGGGAATCCTGTAAGAGGTTGGCAACACTGTTAGGTTGGCAATCCTGTAAGAGGTTGGGAACCCTGTAAGAGGTTGGCAACACTGTTAAGTTGGCAATACTGTTAGGTTGGCAACACTGTTAGGTTGGCAATCCTGTAAGATGATGGCAATCCTGTAAAAGGTTGGCAACACTGTAAGATGATGGCAATACTGTGTAAGAGGTTGGCAATCCTGTAAGAGGTTGGGAATCCTGTAAGAGGTTGGCAACACTGTTAGGTTGGCAATCCTGTAAGAGGTTGGGAACCCTGTTAGGTTGGCAATCCTGTAAGAGGTTGGGAACCCTGTAAGAGGTTGGCAACACTGTTAAGTTGGCAATACTGTTAGGTTGGCAACACTGTTAGGTTGGCAATCCTGTAAGATGATGGCAATCCTGTAAAAGGTTGGCAACACTGTAAGATGATGGCAATACTGTGTAAGAGGTTGGCAATCCTGTAAGAGGTTGGGAATCCTGTAAGAGGTTGGCAACACTGTTAGGTTGGCAATCCTGTAAGAGGTTGGGAACCCTGTAAGAGGTTGGCAACACTGTTAAGTTGGCAATACTGTAAGGTTGGCAACACTGTTAGGTTGGCAATCCTGTAAGATGATGGCAATCCTGTAAAAGGTTGGCAACACTGTAAGATGATGGCAATACTGTGTAAGAGGTTGGCAATCCTGTAATGCTTCTAATTCTCCGCAATCTAATTGCCAATAAATGACGCAATAACTGAAAGGATCGGATTCCCTAATTCGATTCTATGGCTCGTGTTATTGCGACGTAAGAGGATCAGATTCTACTAAGATAATAAAGGAATATTTCTACTAACCAAAAATGTGAAACAGATTAAGAATTTTAGATAAGTAAATTACATTATTAATATAAAACACAAATATGGAATAGCTGTAGCTAAAGTATATAATTGATGAAAGAGTGTTAATTGTTGTATATGATATAATATTTTAATATATTATAAAATATTCGATATATAATAAATGAGATATTATATAGTAAATGCCTGTAAAATATCTATTAATTTGTTGCTCTACATCATTTTGTTTAAATCATGTACATACATATATGTAACTAGGGTAAGTTACGAATTTTCGGTCAGGTTCATTTTTTTGGTCAAATAAGAAAAAACAGTTTAATAATATTATTGTTAAGTAATTTTTTTTTGTATCCAGGATAGCTGCAGTCTTGCAGGTATCATGGATACAAAAAAAAATGATATAGTTTTTTCTTATATGACCGATGACGTGAAACCGACCGATAATTCATAACTGACCCTTTACCAAATATAAGAAAACATTCAAGCAATTAGAGGTTTAACCCTTTAAGGCTCAGCAAACATGTTTTACTATATGGTTGAAGTGTCTAAACACGATCACAAGAACGTTTAAACGTCTAAACACGATCACAAGAACGTTTAAACGTTAAGGTAAAAAATAATGCTCTCTAGTCTCCTTGTGATAATAAACAAAACATTCGTCGCTCAACTAACCTTTTATTTGTGTAGTTAAGATGTCTAGGGTGAGTGTGTGTTGGGCCAATGGATTGATAGAGGGTAAAACATATGGTAAACAAAAAATAATGGGCACTCGTTGAGCGCATACCTTCGCCATCGCTTATAAATGACCTTGATCTCTGACCCGATCTCTCACAATATCTAATAATATGGTTTTTTGATATTTTTTGATATGTGAGCCATCTTGACCTTGACCTTTGACCCTAACGCTCCCAAAATCTAATTAACTAATTCTTTGATAATGACCAATCGTTCCACCAAATTTCAGGCAATTTGGTTGAATACTTTTTCAGTTATGCGAATAACGAGATGATAAATAAATAAATAGATGAATAAATGCCTCCTAAAATATGAACTTCTGCAATCTGCGAAAGTGATCAAGGTAAATATAAACAGAAACAGGGTAAATATTTAAGGTAAATGGAGGTAAATCTGAAGAGAAATAGGGTAAATGCGTAAGGTAAATCTGAACATGGTAAATGCGTAAGTTCAATAATAATTTGGTTAAAAAACTATCATATCGTTCTAATATTTTTATTTACAATTAAATATCCTGACTATAAATCATTTAACAATTTATTTAATCTATTCACAAACATTTTGAACGAATTTCCATTAGCATCTTTTTACAGAATAAAAATGTGAACAGTTATAACAAATAAAATGTTTATTCTTTTAAACAAACAAAAAATTGCATAAAAAAAATCCCTTGCTATGAAAAAAAATTTACACACCAGAATTTTTTTACATTTGATCAAAAAGATTTTACTTTAATCTATACTTTAATAAAAGCCGAGTCCGTTATTTCTTTTATTAATAAATATACATATTAAAAGTAATATCTAATAATAAACAAATTCATGTGACACTGTTGATAGAGCGTCTGTTTAACCCTGATTGGACTGACAAAATTTGAGAGGATTCTTTACACAGTGATATTTAGGAAATTAGCGGCTCGAATTGTATGATTTTTTGTCAGTTAATAGCTTTTATCATATTAATGTACTGG
The DNA here is from genome assembly GCA_947561585.1 of Caprella mutica. NCBI lineage: Eukaryota > Metazoa > Arthropoda > Malacostraca > Amphipoda > Caprellidae > Caprella > Caprella mutica. The sequence goes on from CANNZV010001721.1 coordinate 58,112, forward strand.
GCAAAATTTTTATTTACCCAAGATTGATAGAAATAGTGTTATTATATCGAATGAATTCGGTTTGTCCAGCTCAAACTACACAGTCAGTCTTTTAAGGGTTAACCCATTGTGTGACGGACAGACAGACTCTTTCTTTTGGTTATAACGTAAGCTACCTATTTCAATTGATCAATCAATTATGATTTCATTTAATTCAATTGATTATTTATGCACGTTTGGATATACTGTTTCAATACCTTTTTCTTTAACTGTATATTTTCTCTCATTCATCACCTGTTTTAATTAGAGATTGATATAAGAAAGTGGACTAAATATTATGTTATCCATTACTTATTATAATTATTTGACATCAATTAATAATTGCAATATTGAATTTACACAAATCAAAAATGGATTTTACAGAAACAAAATTATAAACGTTACTACTTAATTAAGAATCCAGCTAATTAAAGGACAAAACCATTTAATTAAATATTAATACCTTGTGGGTTATGTACTCGACTTCAATTCTCCATCCGGTGACATGTTTGTTTAATATCCATTATAATTATATTTTATAGATATATTTCGACTTTTGAAAGATAATTTCTATCATTATAAATTTGAAATAATTTCTAAAATATAGCAGGCGATTCATTCTAAAATGTCAGTTCATTTAAAACCTACAGACAGCGGAACAAACAACTGAATTTGAATTAACTTAAAGCGGAGTATTTGAACCTTCTTCGCTATGTTTTAAATCAAGGACTAATAAATATAGAAAAGGGTATACCTGAATCGCAATAGAAAATCTCAAAGGAAACTCACGGCTGATATCTTTGATTGAAAAAAAAAATAATGTAAACTTTGTTCAGAGAAAATTAATCATTGCCCGATGTATTTAATTTATTTTTTGTAGAGTAAAATATCTGCTTTAGGAATTTTCCGAAGATAAAGATGAACAGCGTGGTCTTTTTTAATCTTCTATGGCCCCACCATAACTTCCCCTCTTAATCTTCTATGGCCCCACCATAATTTCCCCTCTCAATCTCCTATGGCCCCACCATAACACTCCATCGTTAGGAGCAAAATGTATCACTCGTAATTCTCCACCAGTCGCCTAAGTAACTACTGCAATTGTAAAGCAAAATCTACACTAAATATCAATCCTGTCACAGCCACACTTTAGATATTAAACCAGAGAGTGTTTTGGTACAATGATGCCATAGGCTATGCCAATGCAGTGCCACATATGCCAATGCAGTGCCACATATGCCAATGCTGTGTCATATATGCCAATGACTGTCTCGCAAACAACCTATAAGCAGTACGTTGATCCGTAACGTCTATTCCGCAGCATGAACAACTGCATTCTCTAACAGAGACCTTCAACTGCATTGAACTGCATTGAGCTCTGGAGAAAACATTGCTACAACCAAAAGGGATTTTGATGTCAATAAATAGAAAGAGTGAGATTTAACGGATGTCAACCCTGTGTATTTTATTTACAGCTATTGGTGGCTTTCTCCAATTATCGGGGAGAGCTATAAAGGGCCGTATACACAGAGTTTTTTAAGACTTTCCACCAAACTTTTTACTAAGCTCCTCCTACTTTTTCCACGAGAATATAAGAAAAACGATATAATTGTTATCTATTTTAGTTGGTATCCATGATACCTGCAGGTATCATGGATACTAACTAACATAAATAATTTTTATATATTTTTTCTTATTTTCTTGTGGAAAAAGTAGGAGGAGCTTAGCAAAAAGTCTAGTGGAAAGACTTAAAAAACCCTTCGTGTGTACGGCCCTTTAGAAGCAATTGCGCTGTTTGATTGATGTAATATTTCCGACAGAAAAGTCTTTTTAGCGCAGGAGGGTTTTAAAAAACTAAATAAAAAGATATCTATGTGTAACTACGGAGGAACAAGTACATAAAATACATATAAGGATATTCACTACATATAACATAACTACATAAATCTGAAAACCAACATAGGGATAAATAAGAATTTTCTAGTGTAATAAATACAGGAAAAAAAATATATACTGGGTAATAATAAACAAGAAAATAAAAGCTATTTTGTCAGTATAATTAGAAGCAGACTCTGGAGGATATATTCTTCTATGCAGACTACAAAGTGGCTCCAAAATGTCTCACACAGAATTAAAAAAGGCTCACTTTGATGTCACAACTAATTTAATTGGACACATTACAAAATAAACATTAAAAACACGTTAGAAAGTTACGTCATTAACAATGCCACTAGCTACTGTTTATGGATGCAGAAAAGCTACTCTCTTCCCCAATGGATTTTATGACTAAATATGGAAGAGGAAAATGAAGAGGTGAGATTTGCATTATTTAACATAAAAAAATTAAATCTTATAATTTATTAGTAAATAATATTAAAATTAGATAAAAATTGTCTTAAAAATAACAACAATCTGGATAATAATTCAAATAAATTTACTATATATAAAACAGAATATTTTCCATGTCGTCAAAATCTAACAATGTTTTAAAAGAATTTAATTAATTATTAAAGTTATCAGAAAAACCGTATAAAAATGAAAATTAATATAATAAACAAACAAGAGCATATTTCTTCTTAATAACTATGAAATTAAATATACATAAAAGAATAAAGAATAATACGCTTTTTATTCATCATATGCATGAATTATTATTCAGACTTATTAATAAATTATTGAAGGGCTTAATATCCTCATCGAGTGTTTATATAATAAATATAATATCCTACGAATATCCCCTTATAATAAATGTTTGGTTATTCAGTCTTGACTAATGAGAAGTTCCTGAAATTTGACACCAAAGGTAAATCGTGACAAAAAAAGTAGAAAAAAAATATATTGCCACTCGATATTCTCAGCAGGGAGATTTATAATCGGTTTATCGTTTATAATCGGAATATCGTTTATAATCGGTATATCGTTTATAATCGGAATATCGTTTATAATTGGTATATCGTTTATAATCGGTATATCGTTTATAATCGGTAAATCGTTTATAATTGGTATATCGTTCATAATCGGTATATCGTTCATAATCGGTATATCGTTCATAATCGGTATATCCTTCATAATCGGCATATCGTTTATAATCGGTATATCGTTTGTTATTGTCTAAAGGTTATCGTTAATATGTAATTTGATACATTATCGTCAGGACTTTCTGTTCGATATGTCCGACGAAAGACGCTAGACTGTAAGAGATTTAAATTTATAATAAATATCAATTGTATTTTCGTCGAATCAATTAAAATTTTCAGAATAAAAAATGAAAATGAATTCTTTTCTCTTCATAATTTTATGGTCAGGGTAAATTCCGAGATATCGGACAGCACCACAAAAATATAATTTAACATTTTAAACATTATAGACACTCCCGCGCGAAAAACCAACCCATCCGATGACACAGGCTGAAAATAGCGCAAGTGACAAAATGCGCAAGTACCAAAATGGTCCACTAGTAAAGCAATAATTTTACAGATACAAAATCGGAAAACGATTTTATTGTTTTCTCTAATTATCGGTAGGGTATGAATTTTGAGGCTATAAGAAATAATGCGCTATTTAGTTGGTTTGAAATTAGTGTAAAATATCTGTCAGAAATAGCTATTTTTGGGTAGATTTTTCGTATAAAATAAAAATTTATTTTCTTCAACGATCGAAAATGCGAAACATTCCGATAACTCGGTACTTACCCCGGCGTCGAGAGGGCAATAAATCGCTACATTTAATTTAATGTGAACAAACGGGATATCTGGGAAGGAAGATAGTGGTACTAAATTATAGGATTCATGTAATGGTTCCTAACTCAAATCCTGGAACGAACTAACTGGAATTCTTCTTCTTCTTTCACTTACATGGAATTTAAGCCTATATGTTAGGTGTTCAAGAAGCAGCAAGAAGTGATGTTTAATGTTCTTGATAATTTAAACTGTTTTTCCATAAATTAAAAAATATTTTAATTGACATTTAAAAAAGCATTTAAACTTCATTACATTTTTCTTAATATAAATTTAAAAAAAACATTTCGATTATAATTTCTCCTCAAATAATAAATTATTCCTATTAACATTCGATTTAATTTATATATGTTAACATTTGTATTTTTATAATAAAAATCAAATTCATTCGAAATCTAAATTAATTAATTTATTATATTCTGTTCATATTAAAAGCATTAATTAATTTAAACAATATGAAGCAATTATAAAGGGTCGAGATTCTAATGAAGCAAGTAAGGATAAACTTGAACTCCGTCTTATATGCAAACAATACTTAATTATCTTTATAGTATTTAATTAACTTTACAATATTTAATTAACTTCATTACGTTTCATATTGCTAGATCTAAAGCGTATAAATTAATAAAAATATAAAAGAATAGAGATGGAATATTGATAATATAGTAATGTAATCATGAATAATTATAAATTCATAAAGACTAAATACATGAACATAATCACAGAGAATTATATATGCATATAAAATATATCTTACTTTAATTTACCTTATATACTTCAATAAACTTTACTATACTCTATTTACTTTACTATACACTGTATACTTTAATAGACCCTATATACTTTAATATACATTCTTTAACTTTAATATACACTATATACCTTATATACTTCAACATACCATGTATATCACATTTACTATCATTCTACACCACGCATTATATATTCTCTTTAAAAATGGCAACCTTCAGAATAGTTGAAGCCGCACTCACCAGATGTCTCTGTAACTAACATTGCAACTTATTTCTAGTAAGTGACAAGGCAAACAAAAGTGACACACGTGGTAGTAGTGTCTGGACACTACTTTATAGTATACGCACTGAAATGAAGCTGACGTGAACACGGAAGAGGTATAGGTTAAGTACCGAGTTATCGTACAGTTCCGTATTTTCGGACGCGCAAGGCTCATACTATACTAGCAGTTTCACAGCCGAGTTTTCACTGCCCCGTTTACGCGACTTCAATTAATCACTGTTAAATGAATGGAAAACAAATTTGCATACTACACTAGCGTAGCTACCGTCTTCCATTCATTTAAGAAGCGTAAACAGGACAGCGAAAACGCGGCGGTGAAACTGCTAGTATAGTATGGTCCTTAGATATAATAATTATCATTTAATTTTCAAATAAAATGAAAGGTACCATGGACACCAATTAAAATAAATGTAATATAATTCTTATATATTTTTTTTATTTGTTCGAGAATGTGGAACCGTCCGATAACTCAGAACCTACCCAATATGGTTTATGAATGGAGATACAATTTTAATTAAAACACTAGATATACATATGTATATTTACGCATATGAGGTAGTATAAAAAATACGAACAAACTGTATAAAAACATTGACAAGTTTAAATGCATTAATCAAAGATAAATAACTGAAGGGTATATATGATATCAAAACAATAGTTCTGTACTGTACTCTGTATAGCAATACGATTAAACGATTAAGTACGATTAATCACTATTCGGTACGATGAACATTTATCGTAGTACTCGTCAATACGATACGTAACAACATCAAAAGAGAGAAAAAAGAATATATGTATTCTTGTCATCATGAACAGTGCTTTGAATAAAAAGATCAATGTACAGTTGTGCAAATTTAATGGGAAAGATTAATACTCAATGGAATTACATGAAATAAATATATGAAAAGGGATATTTAAACTCAGCATTGAAGGTTTTTTTTGGATTCAAGCTTTCGAATAGTGAGATATCTATTCATCATCAGGAGAAGGTGGGAAACCTGAACAAAACAATTAATTTTATGACCAAATGTCGTATGATGGATATCATCTTTCCATATTAGCTTAAAAACCAATACTATTTTATTATACGTTTTTATCTTATTATTCACAAATTAGTTTTGAGATTTGATAAATACAGTGGAATTGATATGTAGGTAACTATTGTACTTAATGATGTACTAATAAATCGAAATATAGATATACTGAATTATCTTTTAGTTAAAATCAATAGGGGCGATTTTTCACCATTAGAGTAATAATTAGAGATGAATAAGAAGCTTGCAGCTCTGATCTAAAATAATATTTCAAGTCTCCGGATTTTACTCCGAATATCTTATTTACTTTCGCGAATTTGAGTTGCAAGTCAAGCGATTATTTCACGCACTTTTACTAACAGAAAATATAATTAAAAAGCAAAACAGTAATGAAACTACTGATGTTTCGTTAATAAAGAGAAATTGAAACATACATAAAAATTATCAGAAGCAGAGAATAATTCTACTTATCGGTAAAACACGAAAAGGCTGTAAATTCTGTAAATGTAAACTCTAATTAACTGCAAAAGCTGTAAATAACTGTAAATCTCTGTAAATGTAAAGAGTAAGTACTGTAAATGTAAACTCTAATTAACTTCAAAAGCTGTAAATAACTGTAAATTGTATAAATGTAAACTGTAAATTCTCTAAATGTAAACTCTAATTAACTTCAAAAGCTGTAAATAACTGTAAATTCTGTAAATGTAAACTCTAATTAACTGCAAAAGCTGTAAATAACTGTAAATCTCTGTAAATAACAAAGGCAATCCTCTTAAGCATCTTAGCGATGAAGACATGGAGCCAGACTACCAATATATTAGTCCCAACTGGAGACACAAATATAGAAACATTTTGTTTGGGCAATTAGGGTAAGTAACAAGTTATCGGACAGTTCCACATATTCGACCATAGAATAAAAACTTTTGAATTTAATTTTTAACTTGTCATTTTGAATTATATATATACACATTAGTTTAATTTACCACAAATAATTAAAAAACATTGATTTATTAAATTAAGAAAAGGTCTTCACAGATAGAAAAAATGTATACAAAATTAATTATTTGACAATAATAAATAGTGATTGATTTTTTTATAAAAATAAATAATAATTAATTATTTTATAAAAAATGAATAATAACTAATTATTCAATAATGATAAATGATGAATAATAATTATAATTAAATTAATTATTACACATATGAAAAATTAACGATTAGTTCATTGTTAAAATACAAAAACTTCAAAGAAGAAGAGAGACAGGAAAGTGGCTCATTGAGCAAAGTCACCACTCACTATTTTATGAAAAGGCTCATGGATGCAGAAAAGCTACTACGTGAAAATATTTCCAGACAATTATTAAAATTTTTATTTTAGTACATTGAAGAACAAGGGACTGGAAGAAGCAGTCAGAAAGGAAAGTGGCTCAAAATAAAACATAGGTATATTACATAAAATAACGTAAGCATGTTGTATAAGAAGAAAATAAAACATATTAAAAAAAATAAGAATATTGTTAAAGTAAGGGATTAAATAATAAAATGATAACAAGTATTATCGATAACAAACAAAACAATATGTCACGTAATAAAGGGATAAAAAGGCAAATAAATAACAATGGGCTGCTTTTGACTGTTTTTGTTACGAGGTGAAAGGTTTGCCAGTTCATTCTCAATGTATTTTGGTGCAGGTTCCAAAAATGATTTGAATTTTGCCCAATCAGGTCACACTTTACTCTATGGATATAGGAGAATTTCGGAAATATATTTTATAATATACGTTAATAAATGTATCAAGAATGTATGGGCCGAAAGTGTCCCCCCTGTAAAGCACATTTAAAGAAGAATAAACAAAAACAAAGTGAAGTTATCAGTGAGAGTTAGACTGTAGTACAGACTGTGTATTGTGAGCTGTGTTAGAAGAAAAGAAGTGAAAGAGAAAGCGCAGTGAATGACGCATCTGCTTTAGTATGCGCTGTACACTGTGCAGTCACTACACTGTACAGTGTAGTGACTGTGCAGTGTAGTGACTGTGCAGTGTAGTGACTGCACAGTGTAGTGACTACACAGTGTAGTGACTGTGCAGTGTAGTGACTGTGCAGTGTAGTGACTTTACAGTCACTACTCTTTACAGTGTAGTGACTGCACAGTGTAGTGACTGTGCAGTGTAGTGACTGCACAGTGTAGTGACTGCAAAGTGTAGTGACTGTGCAGTGTAGTGACTGTGCAGTGTAGTGACTTTACAGTCACTACTCTTTACAGTGTAGTGACTGCACAGTGTAGTGACTGCACAGTGTAGTGACTGCAAAGTGTAGTGACTGCACAGTGTAGTGACTGCACAGTGTAGTGACTGCACAGTGTAGTGACTGCACAGTGTAGTGACTGAACAGTGTAGTGACTGTACAGTGTAGTGACTGTATAGTGTAGTGACTGAACAGTCACCTTCTTCTCCTGTAATAAATTTAAGATTTTCTTCCTAATTTAGTCTCAGAATTTCAAAAGAAGATAAAAAACTTGAGGCTAAAATGTAGTGCAAAATGAAGAGGAAAATGAAGAGTACGATTTAAAAGAAATTCAGCATCGTTAGTAAATTAAAAAAACATCGTTAATAATTTTATAAATAGATTATCAAAATACAAAGCATATTCCTTTTATATTTCTTAAAATAAATTTAAATACATTATTAAAATAAACAATAAATAAATATTTAGTTACATTAAAAAAAAAAGATTATATGCTCTTTAGAAAAAAAATATTTTAAACCCATTTAAATAATTCAATAAAATAACCTTATAACTACATTAATTATTAAAACTTGTTATTATTATAGCAAGAAGGTGCCATAAATATCTACCATATATCTATTATATATCTACCTTAAATCTACCATAAATTTACTATAAATCTATAATACATCTACCATATATCTACTATATATCTACCTTAAATCTTCCATAAATTTACTATAAATCTATAATACATCTACCATATATCTACTATATATCTACCTTAAATCTACCATAAATTTACTATAAATCTATCATACATCTACCATATATCTACTATATGTCTACCTTAAATCTACCATAAATTTACTATAAATCTATCATATATCTACCATATATCTACTATATGTCTACCTTAAATCTACCATAAATTTACTATAAATCTATCATACATCTACCATATATCTACTATATGTCTACCTTAAATCTACCATAAATCTATCATACAACTACCATATATTTACCATAAATCAATACCATATAGCTCTACCAGACTACCATAGGCCTACCATAGCTCTACCATAGGCCTACCATAGCTCTACCATAGGCCTACCATAGATCTACAATAAATCTCTCTAGATCTAAGGTGTATTTCAACATGTGCTGCTCTCACTCAAATCGTTTCTCTGCCATTCTCCATTGAAAGCTAATAACTTTTTAGCGATGGGAAGCTTTTTAGAGTCAATATCATCTGTTAGAGCACTTATGAAGCCTTTGTTTACTCTGGCACTGTCCTTATTTACACCCACACTCATTTAGTGGGGAAAGGGGGAAAGGATGTAGTAAAGGGGGAAAAGATGTAGTAAAGGGGGAAAGGATGTAGTAAAGAGGGAAAGGATGTAGTAAAGGGGGAAAGGATGTAGTAAAGGGGGAAAGGATGTAGTAAAGAGGGAAAGGATGTAGTAAAGGGGGAAAGGATGTAGTAAAGGGGGAAAGGATGTAGTAAAGGGGGAAAGGATGTAGTAAAGGGGGAGAGGATGTAGTAAAGGGGGAAAGGATGTAGTAAAGGGGGAAAGGATGTAGTAAAGGGGGAAAGGATGTAGTAAAGGGGGAAAGGATGTAGTAAAGGGGGAGAGGATGTAGTAAAGGGGGAAAGGATGTAGTAAAGGGGGAAAGGATGTAGTAAAGGGGGAGAGGATGTAGTAAAGGGGGAGAGGATGTAGTAAAGGGGGAAAGGATGTAGTAAAGGGGGAAAGGATGTAGTAAAAGGGGAAAGGATGTAGTAAAGGGGGAAAGGATGTAGTAAAGGGGGAAAGGATGTAGTAAAGGGGGAGAGGATGTAGTAAAGGGGGAAAGGATGTAGTAAAGGGGGAAAGGATGTAGTAAAGGGGGAAAGGATGTAGTAAAGGGGGAGAGGATGTAGTAAAGGGGGAAAGGATGTAGTAAAGGGGGAAAGGATGTAGTAAAGGGGGAAAGGATGTAGTAAAGGGGGAAAGGATGTAGTAAAGGGGGAAAGGATGTAGTAAAAGGGGAAAGGATGTAGTAAAGGGGGAAAGAGGGGAAACGTTTGATGAAGCCTTGAGAAAGGGGGACAAAATATGGGGAGAGTGAGTAAACATGGGGAAAAGTGGGTGAAACATGGGGAAAAGTGGGTGAAACATGGGGAAAAGTGCAAAACACGAGGGAAAGGGGGCAAAATATGGGGAAAGTGTAAAACTTGGAGGAAAGTGTAGAACATGAGGAAAAAGTAGGCAATACATAGGGTAAAGTGGGAAAAAGTGGACAAAATGGGCAAAGGTCCACTACACATTGAACATTTAACGATGTTAACAATAAAGCACAAATATCACAACTATTTTACATCAAATCATTTTGTAAGTTATTATAAAGAAATTGTGTGAATTGACGACTAAAAATGAAAATACCAATCGTCAACTTTCGAGCAACGATTATAAACGACAATTAAAAGATAATTTATCTACGACAATAAATGAAAAGACGAACTAACACCCAATCATTATTTCTATCATAGAACGTTCCAAACAAAAAAATACCAGCGATAATGTATAAAATTATGATATTTCACCATAAATACGACCAATATTTACTTTAAACACGATCAACCGATTTTAAATCTTGCGATCGGGACTTTACAGATGTTTAGCGGAGTATAACACAGCAAGTCAGTCCTGTAGAAGACTGTACAGTCAGTCCTGTAGAAGACTGTACAGTCAGTCCTGTAGAAGACTGTACCTCTCATCCTGTGAAATATGCCTTCGCTGCGTCTAGAATTTTCTCGAGGCACCCAGTCGATTTCCAGCGAATTTCATTTTTCGAAGGAACTTCCAATTTGGAAAAAGCAGGTAAAAGGCCATTGAAATTCCTGAACAGGGAAATATGTGCTGGGGAGTGAACTTCAGCGGGAAAAATAATCACCTCACTTCTGGATTTAATCAATTTAATCAGACCATAACAAATCGGGAGAGGAATTTGAATATGGATGAATTCCTTAAATTCCTATGAATAAATTGCAGAAAGATACCATCAAAGAATTCGCTAGGATTTATCATATTAATAACACAAGTCTGATATACAGTGTGTCCGCAAAAAATGTATCCACTGCCATCGAGTATATCTTGTAAGCAAGGTTCATAGACTACATATAACAGGTTAAACGAATGGGGAAAAAATTGCCATTGAGAAAACAACATTTTCTGTCTTTCTTCTTGAATATCTCTTAAACAGTAGATTAAACTTGCGCGTGAGTCACAATAGAATTCTTTAGAATTTAATCATCTATCGAATGGTATAAAAAATATTTTACTGAAATGGTTATTATCACTGCAAAACCAACAAAAACTAACTGCTATTCACTACGACAATTAGCAAAGGAAGGAACAATTTCTGTCTTTCTTCTTGAATATCTCTTAAACGGTAGATTAAACTAGGGCGTGAGTCAATCTAGAATTCTTTAGAATTTGATAATCTATCGAATGGTATAAAAAATATTTCAAAGAAATGGTTATTACGACTGTTAAAAGAACAAAAAGCTAACTACTATTCACGTCGTTGTCCGTTGATTAATGGGCACTGGTCAACATTTTAATCCGCTTTAATTACTGTAGCTAAAAGCCTAAAATAAGAACAAACATAATATTGCAATAATAAAATAAGAAATAAACAATGTAAAATGTCAATTATTTGTAACATAGGTTTCATAGGTTTTAATCTAAAGAATAGGTTTTCATATAAAGAATTTGTAGACTCAGCTTTTAGTAACATTTCGTACTATTTCTATTCGTTTAACCTGTTATAGTCTATGAACCTTGCTTACAAGTACTATTTTTAATTCATTGATATTAATCTACGTATCTATGGTACCAGCATATTATGCATATGATCGTGAAATGATGAATAATGCAGATTTAAGGCAGTGGATACATTTTTTGCGGACACACTGTATACGATTATAAGACATGAATGGTATAGTTAGCTACGGTATAACTCCTCTATAGTGAATGTAGTGTCAAGAGTAAGGGAATAGCTTCTATAGTGAACAAATTTTCTTTAGTCTGTTAAGAGTGACCATTAGTCTTAGAAAACGAATGGTTATTTCATGGCATACTAGAGATAATTTGTTCACTATAGAGGCTACTTCCTTACTCAGGACACTACATTCACTACACAGGATTTCATTACTGTTTTACTGTACCACAAAGCGACATAAAACTGTCCATCATCTTAAACCATTTAAAAATTTCCAAATCGAAACTAATTATTAATATCAATATATACTTTCAATTATGATAAAGAGCTTAAAAAGCATTTCTTATTCCGTAGTGCCGTAATAATTAGAAGAGAATTAACCAGTAAATATTAAAAGTAAGGAGCTTACGGGATATTTCGGCGGAAAAGGCTACCCTGATGCAAAAGTACATAATAAATAAAGTCTTAAAAAGAGTAACGAGCGAAAAATATTCTCTAATTACGTGTAGAGGAAAACCTATTCTTTATGTAGTTTCTTTCCGAGTGTTAAATTATATACTAATATAAAAGCTTTTGTTTTAACAGAATGGAAACAATTAAGAGGATGCTAATATAGCTATCGTATCTAGGATACATTAGCTATCGTATCTAGGATACATTAGCTATCGTATCTAGGATACTACAGCTATCGTATCTAGTATACTATAGCTATCATATCTAGGATACTATAGCTATCGTATCTAGGATACTATAGCTATCGTATCTAGGATACTAATATAGCTATCGCATCTAGGATACATTAGCTATCGTATCTAGGATACATTAGCTATCGTATCTAGGATACATTAGCTATCGTATCTAGGATACTTTAGCTATCGTATCTAGAATACTTTAGCTATCGTATCTAATATATAATAGCTTTCGTATCTAGGATACTACAGCTATCGTATCTAGGATACCATAGCTATCGTATCTAGGATACTTTAGCTATCGTATCTAGAATACTTTAGCTATCGTATCTAATATATAATAGCTTTCGTATCTAGGATACTACAGCTATCGTATCTAGGATACCATAGCTATCGTATCTAGGATACATTAGCTATCGTATCTAGGATACTACAGCTATCGTATCTAGGATACTTTAACTATAGTATCTAGGATACTACAGCTATCGTATCTAGGATCCCTTCATTTGTAAATAGAGTTCATTTGCAAAATAGGCTTAACTTCTTCCCTATTTCTTCAGTGTACAAACATACAAGCAAATTACCAGAGTCTCTAAAGTAAATAAAAGCACAGTCCACACATGATTTGTTTTCATTACCGTCAGGTTAATGCATGTTGATCCTTTCTAATAAAACTATAGCAGCATTTGATCCGCTATATCTATCAATCCAATGATTGCAACTAACATTCAATACCAATCACAAAGATTAGTTCTTTTTGCAATGCGACAATACGCCATCTAATGTTTTATGCATTCATTAACAAGACAAAATAAACGAGATAAAATAACGGAATTAAAAAGAGTAATCTGATGGGATTTGAAATGGCAACACAGTATCAAATATTGAAGATAATCTGATAGCAGTTGTACGTTCTATTGGAACTGACTGTACGTTCTATAGGAACTGACTGTACGTTCTATTGGAACTGATTGTACGTTCTATTGGAACTGATTGTACGTTCTATTGGAACTGATTGTACGTTCTATTGGAACTGATTGTACGTTCTATTGGAACTGATTGTACGTTCTATAGGAACTGACTGTGCGTTCTATTGGAACTGACTGTACGTTCTATTGGAACTGACTGTACGTTCTATTGGAACTGATTGTACGTTCTATTGGAACTGATTGTACGTTCTATAGGAACTGACTGTGCGTTCTATTGGAACTGACTGTACGTTCTATTGGAACTGATTGTACGTTCTATTGGAACTGATTGTACGTTCTATTGGAACTGACTGTACGTTCTATTGGAACTGATTGTACGTTCTATTGGAACTGATTGTACGTTCTATTGGAACTGATTGTACGTTCTATTGGAACTGATTGTACGTTCTATTGGAACTGATTGTACGTTCTATTGGAACTGACTGTACGTTCTATTGGAACTGATTGTACGTTCTATTGGAACTGATTGTACGTTCTATTGGAACTGATTGTGCGTTCTATTGGAACTGATTGTACGTTCTATTGGAACTGACTGTACGTTCTATTGGAATTGATTGTACGTTCTATTGGAACTGACTGTACGTTCTATTGGAACTGATTGTACGTTCTATTGAAACTGATTGTACGTTCTATTGGAACTGATTGTGCGTTCTATTGGAACTGACTGTACGTTCTATTGGAACTGACTGTACGTTCTATTGGAACTGATTGTACGTTCTATTGGAACTGATTGTACGTTCTATTGGAACTGATTGTACGTTCTATTGGAACTGACTGTACGTTCTATTGGAACTGATTGTACGTTCTATTGGAACTGACTGTACGTTCTATTGGAACTGACTGTACGTTCTATTGGAACTGACTGTACGTTCTATTGGAACTGATTGTACGTTCTATTGGAACTGATTGTACGTTCTATTGGAACTGACTGTACGTTCTATTAGAACTGATTGTACGTTCTATTGGAACTGACTGTACGTTCTATTAGAACTGATTGTACGTTCTATTGGAACTGATTGTACGTTCTATTGGAACTGATTGTACGTTCTATTGGAACTGATTGTACGTTCTATTGGAACTGATTGTACGTTCTATTGGAACTGATTGTACGTTCTATTGGAACTGATTGTACGTTCTATTGGAACTGATTGTACGTTCTATAGGAACTGACTGTGCGTTCTATTGGAACTGACTGTACGTTCTATTGGAACTGATTGTACGTTCTATTGGAACTGATTGTACGTTCTATTGGAACTGACTGTACGTTCTATTGGAACTGACTGTACGTTCTATTAGAACTGATTGTACGTTCTATTGGAACTGATTGTACGTTCTATTGGAACTGATTGTACGTTCTATTGGAACTGATTGTACGTTCTATTGGAACTGATTGTACGTTCTATTGGAACTGATTGTGCGTTCTATTGGAACTGACTGTACGTTCTATTGGAACTGACTGTACGTTCTATTGGAACTGATTGTACGTTCTATTGGAACTGATTGTACGTTCTATTGGAACTGATTGTGCGTTCTATTGGAACTGACTGTACGTTCTATTGGAACTGACTGTACGTTCTATTGGAACTGACTGTACGTTCTATTGGAACTGATTGTACGTTCTATTGGAACTGATTGTGCGTTCTATTGGAACTGATTGTGCGTTCTATTGGAACTGACTGTACGTTCTATTGGAACTGATTGTACGTTCTATTGGAACTGATTGTACGTTCTATTGGAACTGACTGTACGTTCTATTGGAACTGATTGTACGTTCTATTGGAACTGATTGTACGTTCTATTGGAACTGATTGTACGTTCTATTGGAACTGACTGTACGTTCTATTGGAACTGACTGTACGTTCTATTGGAACTGACTGTACGTTCTATTGGAACTGACTGTACGTTCTATTGGAACTGACTGTACGTTCTATTGGAACTGACTGTACGTTCTATTGGAACTGATTGTACGTTCTATTGGAACTGATTGTACGTTCTATTGGAACTGACTGTTCGTTCTAATAAACTGACTCTACGTTCTATTGAAACTGACTGTTCGTTCTAATAAACTGACTCTACGTTCTATTGGAACTGACTGTACGTTCTATGGGAACTGATTGTACGTTCTATTGGAACTGATTGTACGTTCTATTGGAACTGACTGTTCGTTCTAATAAACTGACTCTACGTTCTATAGTATTATAGAACGTGAACGAAGTAATATTATGCATCGTGTGAATCAAAGATAAAGAATAAAATTTCCAAAGTTTAGCTAATACATTAGTAGTAAATGTAGGGTAAGTTACGAGTTATTGGACAGTTTCACATTTTCGATCATATAAGAAATATATACAATCGAAAATGAGGAACCAGTCGATAACTTGGAACTTACCCGAACAGACTTTTTTTATTTCGCTCTAACTATAATTATACACTCTGTGACAAAAAATAAATTTTTGATAATAAATAGGAATATTCGGTACTGAATCATTTTCAAGGTAGCGACAAATAAATTGACTTTTCCATCACCTCTACTGTAGAGGCAGTGATGACGGGCCGTTCACACGTAGAGTTTTTTGAGTCTTTCCACTAGACTTTTTGCTAAGCTCCTCCTACTTTTTCCACAAGACTTAAATTATATAAGAAAACACTATATAGTTTATATTTATTTTAATTGGTATCCATGATACCTGCAGGTATCATGGATACCAACTGAAATAAATAATAATTATATCGTTTTTTCTTATATTCTCGTGGAAAAAGTAGGAGGAGCTTAGCAAAAAGTCTGGTGGAAAGACTCAAAAAACCCTGCGTGTGTACGTCCGATGACAATTACTGTGTTGGGTCTGGGAGTTAATTTGTAGCAGATTGCTTCCTAATAACTCAGAAGAATCAAAAACATTTTCCCATCGAGAGGGAAATTTGCCAATTTATTAGAGGGGGAGAGGGACTTGAAATTTAATAGAAAATAGATGGGGAAAATTTCAACCGACTAAGGAAATCGAACAACTCATAATATTTCCAATTTATTTCTATTTCAAGTTTAAATATGTTAAGTATTAGAAAATAATTGAACTCACGTCTAAGAGCTTTAAGTGAAAATAATTTGATTCAAATAGATCATTAGAGCATGGTGATTTAAAGAGCGAAATGGCAGTTCGAATGAATTGGTGTTTAAAGGTCTGTTTAGATACCAGTGGCCATTTAGATAACAGAGCAAGAAAAATACAAAGGACTTGCAAGAAAAGACAAGCAAGCTGTACAGTTATATCTTATCGTTAGAAACAAACAAATAATAACGCATGGCTTTACACCATTTAATTTTAGTGTTATTGCTATTTAATTTTAGTGTTGTTGCTATTTAATTTTAGTGTTATTGCTATTTAATTTTAGTGTTATTGTTACTCTGTATCCAGGAAACATCTATTATGATGTATCAATGATACTGTGGTATCAATTTATTTAATATAAATCTATTTAATAGAAAACAATTTAATAAAAAATCAATTCTATAAAAATATATTAAATAAAAATGTATTCATTAAAAATATATTTAATAAAAATTTATTCAACAAAAATTTATTCAACAAAATTTATTAATAGAAATTTACTTTACTTCAAGAAAAATATTATGTTGGTACAATAGATGATTAAGTACGGATGTCCCATAATAATCTTAGATGGCCCCACCATAACTTTTTCAATGTGTAGGTACTATCTTATCAATAAATAATTACAAGGGATTTAGGAGAAAGAGTAATGTAGAAAAGTGGCCCACTGAACAGAATATATAAAATGTTCTTAAGCTATGACTCGAGTGCCAACGCTGACAATAAATATTTCTGATTCAAATCTTCATTGATAAATGTTTGGTGAAAAATCATCAAAAAACTTTTAATTCAAATTAATCACAAACTTTATCTGCTGAAGGTCACGTACGTGAACAAACAGAAAAGTAAAATAAACAAATGATGACAGCATTTGAAACCAGATATTAGATTTTAGTAGCTAACTAATCAAGCCATTATTAGTATTTTTAAATCCTGAGAATAAGCCTATGTTCCAATTAAAAAGAACTCTAATGAAAACTAATTGGAAGAGCTAGAGTATCCTAGATACGATAGCTACAGTATCCTAGATACAATAGCTATAGTATTCTAGATACGATAGCTATAGTATCCTAGATACAATAGCTATAGTATCCTAGATACGATAGCTAAAGTATCCTAGATACGATAGCTATAGTATCCTAGATACAATAGCTATAGTACCCTAGATACGATAGCTATAGTACCCTAGATACAATAGCTATAGTACCCTAGATACGATAGCTATAGTACCCTAGATACGATAGCTATAGTACCCTAGATACGATAGCTATAGTATCCTAGATACAATAGCTATAGTATCCAAGATATGATCGTTATAGTATCCTAGATACGATAGCTATAGTACCCTAGATACAATAGTTATAGTATCCTAGATATAATCGTTATAGTATCCAAGATATGATCGTTATAGTATCCTAGATACGATTATTATAGTATCCTAGATGCGATCAGACTATAAAATACCACATTACAAAATATAAGTAGTGTAAAATAAAATACCATTAATTAATGAAATGTGAGAATCATGGCCTATTCAAGTAATAGAGCATATAATATCATTATATTCTGATATCATTCTAACTGATTGAAACTATTTACTAATTGGTGACTCGTCTACTTTAAATGCAGTTCTTATTAGACTATATCTTTTTTGTCAGTGTACACAGAAGTCTTACACCAATACACGGTCTGTTGATGGTGGAAGTCTTTCAAGTCTCTCACAGCAGACTGTAGGTAGAAGTCTTTCACAGCAGACTGTAGGTAGAAGTCTTTCACAGCAGACTGTAGGTAGAAGTCTTTCACAGCAGACTGTAGGTAGAAGTCTTTTACAGCAGACTGTAGGTAGAAGTCTTTTACAGCAGACTGTAGGTAGAAGTCTTTCACAGCAGACTGTAGGTAGAAGTCTTTCACAACAGACTGTAGGTAGAAGTCTTTCACAGCAGACTGTAGGTAGAAGTCTTTCACAGCAGACTGTAGGTAGAAGTCTCTCACAGCAGACTGTAGGTAGAAGTCTTTTACAGCAGACTGTAGGTAGAAGTCTCTCACAGCAGACTGTAGGTAGAAGTCTTTCACAGCAGACTGTAGGTAGAAGTCTTTCACAGCAGACTGTAGGTAGAAGTCTTTCACAACAGACTGTAGGTAGAAGTCTTTTACAGCAGACTGTAGGTAGAAGTCTTTTACAGCAGACTGTAGGTAGAAGTCTCTCACAGCAGACTGTAGGTAGAAGTCTTTCAAACAGACTGTAGAACAATAGTCATTACCCAAAGAGTTTCTTTGACGTCATTTACAGTGACTTTGTCTATTCACTAGAGACTAAAAAACTATAAATGCTGATGTGTGCAATGTGCAGTGATGTACAATGTGCAGTGATGTGTAATGTGCAGTGATGTACAATGTGCAGTGATGTACAATGTGCAGTGATGTACAATGTGCAGTGATGTGCAATATGCAGTGATGTACAATGTGCAGTGATGTACAATGTGCAGTGATGTACAATGTGCAGTGATGTGCAATGTGCAGTGATGTACAATGTGCAGTGATGTACA
Organism: Caprella mutica; assembly: GCA_947561585.1. Lineage (NCBI taxonomy): Eukaryota > Metazoa > Arthropoda > Malacostraca > Amphipoda > Caprellidae > Caprella > Caprella mutica. The sequence continues at coordinate 77,476 of CANNZV010001721.1, forward strand.
ATGTGCAGTGATGTGCAATGTGCAGTGATGTGTAATGTGCAGTGATGTACAATGTGCAGTGATGTGCAATGTGCAGTGAGGTACAATGTGCAGTGATGTGTAATGTGCAGTGATGTACAATGTGCAGTGATGTACAATGTGCAGTGATGTGCAATGTGCAGTGATGTACAATGTGCAGTGATGTACAATGTGCAGTGATGTACAATGTGCAGTGATGTGCAATGTGCAGTGATGTGCAATGTGCAGTGAGGTACAATGTGCAGTGATGTGTAATGTGCAGTGATGTACAATGTGCAGTGATGTACAATGTGCAGTGATGTACAATGTGCAGTGATGTACAATGTGCAGTGATGTACAATGTGCAGTGATGTACAATGTGCAGTGATGTACAATGTGCAGTGATGTACAATGTGCAGTGATGTGTAATGTGCAGTGATGTGTAATTTGCAGTGATGTACAATGTGCAGTGATGTGTAATTTGCAGTGATGTACAATGTGCAGTGATGTGTAATTTGCAGTGATGTGCAGTACCTAAATTTTAATTTTTGTCTGATATACTCGACAAAAATCACTTTTAGTGTATTTTTTTCACCAGTTTTTAAAACGTATCATCAACAGTAGACAATCTGTCGATTAAGAATTTCCCGAATGCATATTAAAGATAGATATATAGGGTAAGTTACAAGTTATCGGTCGGTTTCACATTTTCGACCATATAAGAAAAACATAAATTACTGTTTACCTCGTTATTGTAATTGGTATCCATGAGATGTACGACTATCATTACTACTAATTAAAATAAAAGCTAGATAAGAATTATTATTTACTTACACCTTTTATGATCGAATATGTGGAACCGTCCGATAGCTCGGAACTAACCCTAGAGTGTAAACATACTGTCTTCAATTTAGTATGAAAATTAATCTTTATAAAATCTTAATAAAAATAAATTTTAAAAACAAGTTTATATTTAGTTAGCGGGATTGAAAAAAATAGTCCTAACATTTTTTTTATTTTTATGTACTGAAAATTAAGTTTAAGTAAGTATTTGTCCACAGTCACAAACATACTATTTCACGGATGGAAGAGGAAAATGAAGAGATGATAGAAAATTAAGCCTACAAACCTGTGTAATGAAATTATAAGATTGAGATTAAATTATGTAGCTTATATTTTTCTGTTTCCATAATAATGCAATCGGAGAACAATTGAACAATTTGACGAGAAATAATTTATAGACAAAATAATATAGTTAAATGAAGTATATAATAGAAATATAAACAAACAATATAATAAACATATTAGCATACTGCAACAGATATAATTAATTGAAATAGATATTAATATTCCAATAGCTATAAATAATTATCATTGAAAGAAGGAATAAGAGAAATAGATGATGAATGGTAACTAACCACTAATAGCTTCTAATTGAGAACGATAAGGAACTAATTAAATGGGAATTAAAAAGGATTTAATTAATTAAAGTGCTTTTGTTTAATTGCTATGCATTATAATTATATTCTATTGAATTCGTGAAAAATAATCTTCTCTTTCATTTTGTAAACATTTTAATTATTTGTATTGACTGTAAATAGATATTGTATGAATGTTCTTCACCGTAAGAGTTCATCCCTAGTGGAATATTATTTGTATTGACTGTAAATAGATATTGTATGAATATTCTTCACAGTAAGAGTTCATCCCTAGTGGAATATTATTTGTATTGACTGTAAATAGATATTGTATGAATGTTCTTCACCGTAAGAGTTCATCCCTAGTGTAATATTATTTGTATTGACTGTAAATAGATATTGTATGAATGTTCTTCACCGTAAGAGTTCATCCCTAGTGGATTATTATTTGTATTGACTGTAAATAGATATTGTATGAATATTCTTCACCGTAAGAGTTCATCCTTAGTGGAGTATTATTTGTATTGACTGTAAATAGATATTGTATGAATGTTCTCCACCGTAAGAGTTCATCCCTAGTGGAATATTATTTGTATTGACTGTAAATAGATATTGTATGAATGTTCTCCACCGTAAGAGTTCATCCCTAGTGGAATATTATTTGTATTGACTGTAAATAGATATTGTATGAATATTCTTCACCGTAAGAGTTCATCCTTAGTGGAATATTATTTGTATTGACTGTAAATAGATATTGTATGAATGTTCTCCACCGTAAGAGTTCATCCCTAGTGGAATATTATTTGTATTGACTGTAAATAGATATTGTATGAATATTCTTCACCGTAAGAGTTCATCTCTAGTGGAATATTATTTGTATTGACTGTAAATAGATATTGTATGAATGTTCTTCACCGTAAGAGTTCATCCCTAGTGGAATATTATTTGTATTGAATGTAAATAGATATTGTATGAATGTTCTTCACCGTAAGAGTTCATCACTAGTGGAATATTATTTGTATTGACTGTAAATAGATATTGTATGAATGTTCGTCACCGTGAGAGTTCATCACTAGTGGAATATTATTTGTATTGACTGTAAATAGATATTGTATGAATGTTCTTCACCGTAAGAGTTCATCCCTAGTGGAATATTATTTGTATTGACTGTAAATAGATATTGTATGAATGTTCGTCACCGTGAGAGTTCATCACTAGTGGAATATTATTTGTATTGACTGTAAATAGATATTGTATGAATGTTCTTCACCGTAAGAGTTCATCCCTAGAGGAATATTATTTGTATCGCCTAGAACAAATGAATTATTTTAATATTCAGGACTTAAAGGATTTAAATAATTTCATTCCATTTCCTATATTAATATATCTCTGTCATTAAAATTATTCTTTGGAATTAAAATCATTCTTTGGAATTAAAATCATTCTTTGGAATTAAAAACCTAAATCGATCGCACAGGATAAAATTAATATACATCATTTATTTTAAATTAATAAAAATTATTTCATATTCTTTCCCAAATCAAATTTATCAAATTTAATTTGTATCAAATTCATTTTCCTTTTTTTTTAAATTTAATTCATATTATTTACTAATTCCTTACCTAAAAATTCGACAAATCCGCAAACTCGTTACTGGCAACTGCATTATGGATACACTGGGACAAATTAATTTATTGCATGTGAACCTAAGGGAAATAAAATAAAGACTATTGCTTCAAAATAAAATAAAGACTATTGCTTCAAAAGAAAATGAAGACTATTGCTTTAAAACAAGTCCTGAGAATTTTCCGTTCAAGAAGCGTTTCTGACGGCAAATTTCTACGAGTTTAATTTCACGGCCTACTAACACCAGAAAAATATGTACCATACGCTACCTAAATCCAAACAGGTATCAAGAAAAACTATAATGAAGAATCAAAGAAAAGATTTTATGATTTTTTAGAGTATCATATTGAGTAGTAGATACTTTTGTAGGTGTCAGTACCGTGTGCGGATAGTGGAGCGGCCTATATTGGAGTAAAAGGAAATGTTAGGTATTTCCTCATTAAAATAATGAAGAGGCCTTTGTCGCCTAAATGTTATTATTATTAACAACTGCCGGTAGCGACAATAGTGTTAGGTACTGGCTGTTGAAAAATGTTATTTAGTAATTAATGAAAATAATTGATGGAATTTGACGACGGCTTCGAAAGTTAAATCTATATTGATGGAGTTAAAAGATAAATACAAAAGACTTCGAAAAATGAAGTCAGAGAGAAAAGTGAACAAAGTCACCTACCACCAGTCTATGACGATGCTCATGGATGCAGTAAAGCTACTCCGTGAATACAGTCAATTACTAAGGAATGTGACGAAAAGGGACACAAGCACCGGTGGCTGCACTCATGGATGGAAGAGGAAAATGAAGAGGTGGTAGTAAATGAAGCCTACGAATCCAAAATCTAAGACTTCTTAGTTGAAGAGCATAACCCTAGCGCTATCCTCTAAAACTGCAAGTAGCGTTAAAAAATGATGAGCGTGGTTAAAATGGAAAAAAGACAATACACAAATCAAATTACAACAGTTCGGGGCGCGAGGGACGCCACCCCTATTCTCTTCCATTCATATTTAAATAATATTTGTAAAATTATATCGATATTTTTGAATATTCCATGAATATTATCTCGATGATAATATTTGATATTAATAGAATATAACTTCAAACATAATATTCGGAAAAGATTAGGTACTTTGAAAGTTGTTTATTTGTTATATTTAAAACAAGTCAGATTGTTCAAGAACAAGAGTCAATATTGAAGATATTTTGTGTCGTTAAATAATGATATTTGTTAAAATTAATATAATATTTTGTAATATCGATATAATTTGTTTGTAATATTAATATAATATTCGTTAATATTAATATAATATTCGTTAATATTAATATAATATTCGTTAATATTAATATAATATTTTGTAATATTGTTATAATATCCACAGATGTTAGACTTTACAGAGGGTGATAGTGTAGGTACACAATATGTGAAAAAAAAGGAAAATAAATAGAATATTATCATCTGAAACATAGAAAGTGAATAAAGGAAGAAGTTAAATAATTCACAAATACTAATAAGAATATTGGAACAAAATAAAATTGAAATGAAGAGAAAATGTAATAAATATACTTGAAAAAATCTGTATTTAAATGTAAATATTTAAAATGAAGCTAATAAAATAAGTTTAAATAAAATAAATTAGAAAAATTATTTAAAATTAAAGAATGAATTAAATTAAAACAATTATTTAAAATAAAATAATAAAATAAATTGAAAAAATTCTAAAAAAAATTTAAAACATCATTTAAAATGAAATCTAAAAATTATTTAAAATATACACAAAATAAGATTATTTTAAATAAAATTCAAATATTATCCATTTCCAATTATAACATTTTCCTTTTTCTAGCATTTGTACTGCAAGTTGTTCCCTCAAACGCTGCATGACACACAAAGTTAGATTGAATAACTGGAATAACAGGAATGTATCTGTAGTAAGCATTCCAACTCAGTAATTGAGTTGTCATGATTCCTATGACGCAAAATTTAATGCACTAACTTTAGGTATAAATTTGAACTGACGACACTTGTGTAGATTGCAGTGGAATATTATTGGGAATTGGATGAGAAATTTTAGGGATGAATTTATATTAATACCTTTGATGTTCAACTGAATAGTCATCAACCAAATAGTCATCAACCAAATAGTTATCAACCAAATAGTCATCAACCAAATAGTCATCAACGGAATAGTCATCAACCAAACAGTCATCAACCAAATAGTCATCAACCAAATAGTCATTAACCAAATATTCATCAACCAAATCCTCACCAACCAAATAGTCATCAATCAAATAGTCATCAACCAAATAGTCATCAACCAAATAGTCATCAACCAAATAGTCATCAATCAAATAGTCATCAACCAAATAGTCACCAACCAAATAGTCATCAACCAAATAGTCATCAACCAAATAGTCATCAACCAAATAGTCATCAATCAAATAGTCATCAACCAAATAGTCACCAACCAAATAGTCACCAACCAAATATTTCCTATCCCAATCCGTTACCTCCCCCCCCCCCTCTTTTCTCAGCATGTTCGGTCCATGCGAAGTCTTTCCCGAATCCCTCTCCATGTATAAATTAGCAATAGTAACAGGATTGGAGGGAATCTGAAAGCTTTTAGCCTTCTTAGGAAAATAAAAAATAGTTTGTTTTAGGGCCAGGAAATACTACTATAGTAATTACAATTTACTGTAAATACAAGTAAATTAATTACAATTTACTGGAAATACTACTATAGTAATTACAATTTACTGTAAATACAAGTAAATTAATTACAATTTACTGGAAATACTACTATAGTAATTACAATTTACTGTAAATACAAGTAAATTAATTATAATTTACTGGAAATACTACTATAGTAATTACAATTTACTGTAAATACAAGTAAATTAATTATAATTTACTGGAAATACTACTATAGTAATTACAATTTACTGTAAATACAAGTAAATTAATTACAATTTACTGGAAATACTACTATAGTAATTACAATTTACTGTAAATACAAGTAAATTAATTACAATTTACTGGAAATACTACTATAGTAATTACAATTTACTGTAAATACAAGTAAATTAATTACAATTTACTGGAAATACTACTATAGTAATTACAATTTACTGTAAATACAAGTAAATTAATTACAATTTACTGGAAATACTACTATAGTAATTACAATTTACTGTAAATACAAGTAAATTAATTACAATTTACTGGAAATACTACTATAGTAATTACAATTTACTGTAAATACAAGTAAATTAATTACAATTTACTGGAAATACTACTATAGTAATTACAATTTACTGTAAATACAAGTAAATTAATTACAATTTACTGGAAATACTACTATAGTAATTACAATTTACTGTAAATACAAGTAAATTAATTACAATTTACTGGAAATACTACTATAGTAATTACAATTTACTGTAAATACAAGTAAATTAATTACAATTTACTGGAAATACTACTATAGTAATTACAATTTACTGTAAATACAAGTAAATTAATTATAATTTACTGGAAATACTACTATAGTAATTACAATTTACTGTAAATACAAGTAAATTAATTACAATTTACTGGAAATACTACTATAGTAATTACAATTTACTGTAAATACAAGTAAATTAATTACAATTTACTGGAAATACTACTATAGTAATTACAATTTACTGTAAATACAAGTAAATTAATTATAATTTACTGGAAATACTACTATAGTAATTACAATTTACTGTAAATACAAGTAAATTAATTATAATTTACTGGAAATACTACTATAGTAATTACAATTTACTGTAAATACAAGTAAATTAATTACAATTTACTGGAAATACTACTATAGTAATTACAATTTACTGTAAATACAAGTAAATTAATTACAATTTACTGGAAATACTACTATAGTAATTACAATTTACTGGAAATACAAGTAAATTAATTACAATTTACTGGAAATACTACTATAGTAATTACAATTTACTGTAAATACAAGTAAATTAATTACAATTTACTGGAAATACTACTATAGTAATTACAATTTACTGTAAATACAAGTAAATTAATTACAATTTACTGGAAATACTACTATAGTAATTACAATTTACTGTAAATACAAGTAAATTAATTACAATTTACTGGAAATACTACTATAGTAATTACAATTTACTGTAAATACAAGTAAATTAATTACAATTTAATGTAAATCCAAGTAAACTGATTAAGATTTACTGTAAATCCAAGTAAACGGATTAAGATTTACTGTAAATACAAGCAAACTGATTATAATTTACTGTAAATACAAGTAAACTTATTAATATTTGCTGTAAATACAAGTAAACTAATTACAATTTACTGTAAATACAAGTAAATTAATTACAATTTACTGTAAATACAAGTAAACTAATTACAATTTACTGTAAATACAAGTAAACTAATTACAACTTACTGTAAATACAAGTAAACTAATTACAATTTACTGTAAATAAAAGTAAACTAATTACAATTTGCTGTAAATACAAGTAAACTGATTATATTTACTGTAAATACAAGTAAACTAATTACAATTTACTGTAAATAAAAGTAAACTAATTACAATTTGTTGTAAATACAAGTAAACTGATTATATTTACTGTAAATACAACTACCACAGTTATTATAATTTACTGTAAATACAACTACCACAGTTATTATAATTTACTGTAAATACAAGTAAACTAATTAAGATTTGCTGTAAATGCAAGTAAACTAATTACAATTTACTGTAAATACAAGTAAACTAATTACAATTTACTGTAAATACAAGTAAACTAATTAAGATTTACTGTAATTACAAGTAAACTAATTACAATTTACTGTAAATAAAAGTAAACTAATTACAATTTGCTGTAAATACAAGTAAACTGATTATATTTACTGTAAATACAAGTAAACTAATTACAATTTACTGTAAATAAAAGTAAACTAATTACAATTTGCTGTAAATACAAGTAAACTGATTATATTTACTGTAAATACAACTACCACAGTTATTATAATTTACTGTAAATACAACTACCACAGTTATTATAATTTACTGTAAATACAACGCTATGTACTCAATTTATTTTAATACAGTATTTTTCCATTGAAAACAAAACTTAAATTTACAGTAAATATTACTCTATGTATCTTTATATTCAAAACTATTCTATAAACAGCAGTCATTGGTCATTATTATGTCACCATGAATAAAATATATCAAATTTTTATGCAGGTACCGTCAAATGAAAAATATAGTAGGTATGTACATCGAGAGAAAGTTATGGTGAGCCAATAGAAGATTAAGAGGGGACACTCTTAATCTTCTATGGCTCCACCATAACTATAATTTTAATAAATATTTATTTAAAATAATATCATCATAATCCTCAATTATTAGTTGCTTATTATTAGTATTTATAATTAGTTACTTACCTCTAAATAATCATGTAAGATATGGTCACTGTACAAACTGTTTATCTAATTATCGCCATATATCTAATAAGGATATACACTGTGAATTATTATCCTTTCGATAGCACTAACGTTTTTTATCAAATAACAATAATTAACAGGAAAAGACGTTGGAATGACGTCTTGCAACCATCTCTCACTTTATACTGCTGTTTCTAAAATATAAAGTAAGATATACCTACCTAACAGACACTGACAAAAGTGTATGTAACCACCTCTCGTAGGAATAGCACAGTGACAGAGAAGCATACTCAGTCTCTGTTACTCACCGTACGAATAGCACTGTGATTCATATCAAAGATTGGTAGGAGTTAGTTTACCCACAACTGAGTAAATACAACCAACACACTTGTATTTACTCTCATAATTAGTGGGCGAAATTTAACTAACTTAAATTCAGCGCAGAAGTTCTGGTGGCCTATGGTTTTACTGCCATATAATGAGTTTTGAACATATAAGTTACTCTGGGTTTAACGTCTTCTTCGGAACCAAAGGCCATAATATCGCTGACGTCAAATAATGAAATTAAGGGACTGGAAGAAGCACACATAAAATATCAGAAACTTGCTGTTCTCGATAGATAACACATGATAAAAGTATTTCAAAGTTACATTTACATTCCAATTTTCTACATGAACGTACTCTTAACTAATACCTATATTAAATTTAAAACACAAACACAAAAAAGAAGTTAACCATAAATATGTTGTTATTACCGTAACCAATTTTGAGGAGCTCTGCCCCAGCGCTATCCTCTAAAACTGCAAGTAGCGTTAAAATAGACAGAAAAAGTAAAAATGAAAAGACTGAATATAATCTAGATTACAACAGTTCCTTGATCCAAAGGACGCCACCCCCTTCTCTTCCATTCACCACAGACAGTTTCAGGATAGAGCTCCTGGGGTGCATTTCTAAATATGAGTAACTAACTTATAGCTGACTAACTAACATGACTTATAGGACCAGATTGCATAGGACCAGATATAGAACCAGTACATCTCCAACTAGCGACAGAAACACACCTAAAGGTAAGATAGTATCAGGTATGATTTACCCCCCATAGAGTCAACGTCAAGAGGTAGAGGAGGAGGAGGGGGGGGGGGTTATTTGAAGGAAACACTGTGGATTATGAGGCCTGTAGACACTGTAGATGATGAGGCCTGTAGACACTGTAGATGATGAGGCCTGTAGACACTGTAGATGATGAGGCCTGTAGACACTGTAGATGATGAGGCCTGTAGACACTGTAGATGATGAGGCCTGTAGACACTGTAGATGATGAGGCCTGTAGACACTGTAGATGATGAGGCCTGTAGACACTGTAGATGATGAGGCCCGTAGACACTGTAGATGATGAGGCCTGTAGACACTGTAGATGATGAGGCCTGTAGACACTGTAGATGATGAGGCCTGTAGACACTGTAGATGATGAGGCCTGTAGACACTGTAGATGATGAGGCCTGTAGACATTGTAGATGATGAGATCTGTAGACATTGTAGATGATGAGGCCTGTAGACACTGTAGATGATGAGGCCTGTAGACACTGTAGATGATGAGGCCTGTAGACACTGTAGATGATGAGGCCTGTAGACACTGTAGATGATGAGGCCTGTAGAATGTAGATGATAAGGCCTGTAGACACTGTAGGTGATGAGGCCTTTAGACACTGTAGAATGTAGATGATGAGGCCTGTAGACACTGTAGAATGTAGATGATGAGGCCTGTAGACACTGTAGATGATAAGGCCTGTAGACACTGTAGATGGTCAAGCATGTAGACACTGTACGTAGGTGATGGTCACGCTAATTCAATATATTATTTTTTCAAGATCATTTCATCATTTATAATTTCATGAGTAAGAAATATCATAAAAGCAAACTTCTGTTGTCTAATGATAAATCGTGAGTCATCATCTATCATTATGAGCAATGATCTGTCATCTGCCTTTAATCAAAATGACAAATTGAGCCGTAATCTTCCAATTTCATATTCTGGATTAAAGAATTTAGAATCGACAAATTCAAACAAAAATTAAAATTAGCAACAAAGTCATTCTGAAATATGTGAAAGACTAGATGATGGGTACTCATAGAGCGCTAACCTTCGCCGCCGCTTATAAATGACATTGACCAATCGTCCCACCAAATTTCAGACAATTTGGTTGACTATTTTATGAGTTATGCGAATAGCAAGATTACAAACAAATAAATGTCAACAAATTCATAACCTTCAGCAATTTGCGAAAGAATCAATGACAATTTAGATGAGTAGAACAGAGTGATGGTGAATAATCTGAAACACATTGCGCAGTGAAACTCAATATCTACTTTAAAAACTAATGCGTAGTGCGCAGTAACAAACTACTTAAATTAGAATGCGCAGAAAAAATGTATAAACATTATTCATTTAAAAAAGACACTGTAGGTAATTTTATTAATAATTTTAATGCGTAAAAACTAATTAATTATTGAACAAAGATGGCAATTCATAATGCAATTAATATTGCAATTTATATTTCAATTCATATTTCAATTCATATTGCGATTAATATTTCAATTCATATTTCAATTCATATTTCAATTCATATTTCAATTCATATTTCAATTCATATTTCAATTCATATTTCAATTAATATTTCAATTCATATTTCAATTCATATTTCAATTCATACTTCAATTCACTTTACAATTCATACTTCAATTCACTTTACAATTCACTTTACAATTCATATTACAATTCACATTAAAATTCACCTTTCAATTCATATTGCAATTCACCTTTCAATTCATATTACATAAGTCATAACATCACCACAATGACGCTATACTATATTAATAAATATTACTAGTCTACCTAAAAATAATGTCCAAAAAATGATTTCCCTACAAAATAACACTGCAATAGTTTCTTATTTATTTTCCAAAGTCTTTTGAAGATAAAATAAAAAGAACTGCATTATTGCTGAGATGTGCAAACGGTAAAATCTGATGACTGGGGGTAAGTTCCGAGATATCGGACAGTCCCACATTATCGATCATTAAAAAAAAAATTACGAATTTTAATATGTCTTTAAACAAAATAAAAGTGTTTATATTTTTTTCTTAAATGATCGAAAATGTGAAACTGTCCTATATCTCGGGTTTTCTTTAAATTATATTTTTATCTATACGATAGATTTTACATTTAATTCCATTAAGTTGTAACTTTAGCAGATACAATTAATTATTGTCTCATTACCTTTGCAGAGTGCAGGAAGGTAATATTATGGACGGCATTTATTTATTTATTTATCATCTTGTTATTCGCTTAACTGAAAAAGTGTTCAACCAAATTGCCTGAAATTTGGTGAAACGATTAGTCAATATCCAGAGACCTGCAGGTAGAATTTTAGGAGCAACCCGGTCAAGGTCATGTTCATTTATAACTCAAAAAGTATTGAACCATATTGCATGAAACTTGGTGGAACGATTGGTCAATATACAGGAACCATTTTTTATATTTTGAGATCGATCGGGTCAAATGTCAAAGATCAAGGTCAAGGCCATTTATAACTCAATAACTCAAAAGTATTCTACCAAATTGTCTGAAATTTGATGAGACGATTGGACAATATCCACGAACCATCTGATAGACTTTTGGAAGCGATCCAGTCAAAGGTCAAGATCAAGGTCATTCACAACTCAATAACTCAAAATTATTGTACCATGTTGCATGAAACTTGGTGAGTCGATTGGCCACTATTCAGTTACCAGTTAATTAGATTTTGGTATCAAACGGATAATCGGCGGCGAAGGTATGCGCTCTACCGAGTGCACGTAATCTATTTTATTTTGAATTGTTGTGCATTTTGTTTTGGCTTGATTTAAAAATACTATAAAAATGATGTTATAATAACTGTGAAATGATTCATAATTTTTCAATCAATAATCCTTGTTATTTAATTTTTTAATTCATTTCAGTGATTTAAGGTGAAATACTATAATCTCAACCATTTGATCGGAATGACTTGCATTTTTGCTTATAAAAGCAAACTTTGCTTTCTATGGTCTGAAATAACAGAAATTTGACTTGAATAAATGATGGTACAGAACTGCATACTGAGAGAAAGTTATGGTGGGACCATAGAAGATTACGAGGGAAAAGTTAAGGTGGGGCCATAGAAGATTGAGAGGGGAAAGTTATGGTGGGGCCATAGAAGATTGAGAGGGGAAAGTTATGGTGAGGCCATAGAAGATTCAGAGGGGAAAGTTATGGTGGGGCCATAGAAGATTGAGAGGGGAAAGTTATGGTGGGGCCATAGAAGATTGAGAGGGGAAAATTATGGTGAGACCTCAGAAAATTAAGGGGGAAAAGTTAAGGTGGGGCCATAGAAGATTCAGTCCCCTCGTAATCATCTATGGCCCCACCATAACTTTCTCTCTGTGTTGTTCTAAAAAGCATTTTCATCACCGTAAAACCAGTCGTCTACATAGGGCAAAGGGTCTACCTACCAATAAGACCCTTTATTCCCTAGTGTTAGATAGTCACTGTACCCTATTTGCTGTAAATTGTTCCATAGAGTACAGATGACGACAGACTCAGTAACTACCATGCTAATTCCCACCATTCCAATTACATTCCAGGCTGTAATTGGAATGACTTAAACAAACTAAAACGCGGATAGAAAGACAAAAGACTTTATAGGGTAAGTTACGAATTATCGGACGGTTCAACATTTTCGATCACATAAGAAAAAATATAATAATTTTCATTTTATTGGTATCCATGATTCCTACATGTATGTATCATGGATACAATTTACAATGAAAGTTAAATAAAAATTTATCATATTTTTTGTTATATGATCGAAAATGCGGAACCGTTCAATAACCCGAAACTTGCCCTATATAATAATTAAGAAGAACACAATAAAGATAGGAGGATGATCGTAAGTAGCACATACAGAAGATGTTAATGTACATAGTTTATTAATAGTAAGTACTTAATTACAGAATTAGTTTAATTAGTAAAGTTTTAATTACATTATATTCCAAATTATTATTAATGTGAAGTAAATGTTATTCGACTACATTTCTAGTGAAACCTTTACGCTAATTAATCCACTTAGACTTATACTTAATCCATATACTTATATTATTTATCCATATACTTATATTATTAATCCATATACTTATATTATTAATCCATATATTTATATTATTAATCAATATATTTATATTATTTATCCATATATTTATATTATTAATCCATATACTTATATTATTAATCCATATACTTATATTATTAATCCATATACTTATATTATTTATCCATATACTTATATTATTAATCCATATACTTATATTATTTATCCATATACTCTTTTTAATCCACTGATGCTTATAATTAATCAATTAGGCTTAGAATTAATCAAATAAATTTATAATTAATCCAGGTAACCTAATAATCAAATTACATTTATAATCATCCATTTACGGTAATTATAATTGATCCACCTTTGCATTTTAATCCACTAGCACTTAATCCACTAGCACTTAATCCACTAGCACTTAATCCACGTGACTGTTAACAAACAAACGAACTAACTAACAATTCGACTAATTACTTTGTCATTCCTTTACAATCTAATTAAGTCAAATCTAATTAAAGCAACAAAAGCTAACTTGCTGCATAAATTGCTATTCGAGTTAACAAACATCGTGTCACTTTACAGAGCTGGAATCACACCCTGGAGAGTACATATGATGCTCTTGCTCTTGCCTGATGTACTCGCAATAAAAAGATGGTAGAGGGTGAGTTACGAATTATCGGTCAGTTCCACATCATCGGTCATATAAGAAAAAACGATATTATAATTGTGATTAAAAAAAAAGAATAACAATTATAATATCGTTTTTTCTTATATGACCGAAGATGTGGAACTGACCGATAATTTGGAATTTACCCTAGTTATTTATAGTCTGTACTGATATAGAAAGAAGTAAGGCCCCTTTCTCAAAGGCGTTTTTTTAATGCCACAGCAAAGAAAATTGAGCATGAAAACACGCTACGACTGAATAAACGTATGTGTTTTGTATGACCACTTAGATTGGACGTTTATAAATGTTGTATTTTGTTGGAAAAAACTCCCGTGTGAAATAGGTTTACGGGTACTACTGATCTAAGCAGTTGATTATGGTGGGATCTTCGGAGATTATGGTGGGGCAATCAACTATATAATCTTAAGTCATGAGAAAAATTTACAAAAAATTTAAATTTTAACTAGTGTTACCCGTGAGTAAATTCCCGCTGTAATTATTGCAAAATATATATTGATATTTATATTATTTTTTAGATATTTACAATTGTACAGAAATGTAATTTTTTTATTCTACTGAAGTTATTTCCTTTTTTATTTTGCATAAGGTTGAATTTCTATTCAATTTATTAACATAATAGTCTTTACATCATTTTCTATAGTTTTTATAACCCCTATCTAGTATACCGAGTCAGAGACTTTTCCTCTTTTTCTGAAAGGCGTAACGTACGTAGGAACACAAACAGATTAATTGAATACGTAACAGAGCTTTGAATTCCTATTTAATAATATTGCATAAGCTTGCATAATAAATATTATATTGTTATTTCTTCAGTAGACAGGCTATTAATTTCACAGAGTGCTATGCGGTGTTTTAAATTAGTCTTATTATATTTTGATATCCAAGCAACAATTTTAATGAAGCGTAAAAAAACAACAACTGCATTTTTCAATTTTTTAAAAGGCATTGAATTGATTAATTGAATGAGGTTTTATTTAGTAAATTTTACTAACTTTTGATTCAATTTATTAAAAGGATTTACTTTCAATTAGTTAAAATTATAAAGAGGGTAAGTTACGAATTATCGGTCAGTACTGCATCTTCGGACAGATGAAAAAGACAATATAAAAATTATTATTAGATAGCACTGTGTAATAATAACAATTTTTTCATTTAATTTTTTCAATTTCTCTTTCTTTACGGTAGCTAATTAATTGTTATCTCATCAAAGTATCCGAACGCCATTCTGAAATGGGTTTCAATTTATTCGAAAAATAAGTAGTAATCAATTTTCACGATTGCAAGGAAGACGTTAATTAAGCAACATTTCATGATTATCTTAATCCGCTATTAATAAGATTCATGCATGACATTATACAGACAAATTACTCAAAATAAAATGCATTCGAAGTGAACATTCGAACTAAACATGTTACAAATTCACACAATAAGTAAGGGAGAGGCTAGAACCAAAGATGTACTTATACTCAGAAATGGTCAGAGGCTTTCGGACAGGCTGACACATTACATCTCCTTCAAACTTAGTTAGTCACAACACCTCTAAATCAATGAATTGTCATAATAAGGTCTAACTCTGAAGTCTAACCAGGAACTAACTCTCTCTATAACTTCTACAGCCTCATTCCATCTCAATCTCCCCTCACTTTATTAACTGTACCAACCCTTTCCCTCAATTCTTCAATTTCATTGTATTTCGTTAAACCCAGGGTTGTGCTCTTTTCCTAATTCATCCCAATCCTAATTCAACCTACCTATAAGCACTATTTCCTGTCTCCGCTCAGAAACCGTTATAAAGTTCTTTAAAGAAGTTTTTCATAATCTTTAAACCCAAACATTTAATGTTTTCAAAATTAGGTTTGCTGTCATTCTATGTAATAAATCTAATTACCTAAAACTATTATATCACAAAACAGTATTCGTGAAACACATAAGGTTCCCTTGTTTCGCCATCCTAACATATAAATACTTTTTATAACCAAACAACTAAAGTCATGAGAGAATTGTTCGATATAGTCCTGAATATATATGGGAGTCGCACGTACGTAGAACCTATACACATAATTTAATATGTTAACAACTCGACAGTTGACCAACAGACATTTCACCGACAGTCGTTTGGCTGGCAGTCATTTCACCGACAGTCGTTTGGCTGACAGTCTTTTCCCCGACAGTCATTTGGCTGACAGTCGTTTCACTGACAGTCGTTTCACTGACAGTCATTTGGCTGACAGTCGTTTGCCGGACAGTCATTTGGCTGCCAGTCGTTTGCCGGACAGTCATTTGGCTGACAGTCGTTTGCCTGACAGTCTTTTCCCCGACAGTCATTTCACTGACAGTCATTTGCCTGACAGTCTTTTCCCCGACAGTCATTTGGTTTGCCTTTAACAATCGTAAAATGTAACTTAGTTCCTAACTCTTTAGTTAGGAAACTTCTGAACAATACTGTGCATTTTTCTTCAAAGTTGCCCCTATAAGAGACTCTTTCAAATAAACCCAATTAGCATGGATAAAAATTTCAGCTTTCATTATACAGCCTTTCCCTTCGCGTTCAAATCGGCAATACATTTTGTCTTTATTTGTTTGTTTATTAATGATGTAAAAAAAGCCATTAAAGATCCTCTTCACTCTGAATTAGAATTTATCTAGAAATACCTAAGATTATATAACTAAGGTTATATAACATATCACAGTAACAGGAAAGAATTTGATCACGCATTCGCTTCGTAATTAATTATATAAGAAATATTCGCTCTAAACCCTCACTATCCGATTTTCTGATAGATTAATTAGAAGAAAAAGTGGGGCTTACTAACTTTATCGCGTATTATCTAATATTTAATGGTAATTAGATAATTAGGTACAATTTTAGGTACCTTCAAAGAAAAGAGTCTTCACATGATGTAAATTTCTCAAATCACAGTTTTCTAATTTCCTACCATTTTCAAATAATTAATAAATATCTATAAGCATTACAATTAGTAAAGTTTCTTTTTGGAAATGTGAAATTAGTAAACAGTCAAAAAATAATTAATGATATACTTTTTTAATGGTATTTGGGTACCGGTATAAATAATCATTTATAATTATTGAATTTATAAATATTCAATTATTCCAAAGTATGTTTGTCTTTTTCTTGCTTAGAAAGTCGGAAGGTAGTGCGAAACCCACACGAAAAACCTAAATTACATATTACGATAAAAATATAGAACCAAATTTGAAATGGTTTGCAGTTTTAAGAACTCTGTTGAATAAGAACCTTTAAACAAAAATATTTTTTCCACCAATTATTGTAGTTTCAATGAAATCCATTGTGATATATTTCAATTGTTCAGTAAATGTCCGTTCGTCCAAATGTCCTCACATGGGTGGGGCCATAAAAGGTTATGAAGTGATCAAACTAACGATCTTCTATGGCCCCACCATAACTTCATCTTAAGGTATGAACTGTGTGGGCCAGTAAGGATGCCCTTTAAAAAATATATATATACTTAAAAACTATTATATCAAATATAGCATATAACTTTATACCAAAAGGTTTATTAGATTTATGATTTTTTTTATAAATCACATGTAACACAAGCGCACATAGGTTTCAGTAAAAGGATATTACTCTCGATTTGTTCGTAAAGCTTTCTAAAGAAACACTGATCGCTTTCATCAAGATTTTTTATGAAAATAGATCGTCTTTTGCAAGAACAAGGAGATATTTAAAAATACTTTGCAATGAATCTTCCTGCTGATCGCGAAACACTGATATGAGGGATAAGGAAATTTAAAGCACTTGTTCGTTATCTTACGGTACGTTTTGCATGCTGCGATTGTAGCGATCATCGCTCAGAAATATATAGGAATACATTGAACTAGTGCTCAGTGATAATTGCTGAGCGATGACCGAAAAAACTGCTGCATGTAAATCGCACCTTAACCGCTTTACTCGAAACGAAAAAAATATTGATACATTGGCGTTAAGTTGTGATGAGTATAACAAAGTCTCGACAAGGAAACTTTAAACATAACTAAACATCGGAAGATTATAGCTGAGAAGAATTTTGAAAAAAATATTTATTTATTTCCTTAGAAATTACAACTAACCCAACAATTCAAAGTTGCAATTTTAAAGTAAAATGTTGAATGTTATTAGAGAGATAACACATGATGTCCTTAGAAGGGTGATAGTGAACGACGAGGTCCATTTTCATCATTTAGGATATATGAACAAAATGATATGGACGTTCATGAGCATAGGAAAAACCTAAGCAATTTGATGAAAATCTTAGTATTCGCAGAAAGGTACTATCTGGTGTCAGACGAAATTATTGGACTATACTATATTTTAGTAAATGAATTAGGTAATGCTGTGACCGCCAATACTAATAATAATAGTTTATTGAAAAGTATAGAAGGAAAGAACAAGCAAAATATATGAATATAAGATATACACTTTCTAGCCTGTACGAAGAAAAACCTTTTTAGACAGGAAAAAATTGTCGATTTTGAAGAAAATTCAGTATAAAAACAAAAATAGAAAAATTCACATATAAGCCCAAGAATTTGCGCTGTAGACAAAAGAAGAAAAGTGAAAATAAAGTTACAAGAAAATAAGAAAATCTGTGGAAACTTAATCACTGAATGATGACTTCTAAGAAAAATTCACTAACTCCAGGATGGCTGGAAGATTTTATGAAACAGCAAGAACTAACTCGTCAAGAAGAACGTAGACAACAAGAATTGGCTCGTCAAGAAGAACGTAGACAACAAGAAGAAACTATTCAGGCGTTAATGTCATTGATACAAAGTCAAAGAGGAGAAGCAAATACTTCTCAAAACTCTCAAGCATCATCTACAAAGATACAAGCATCTCGACCGAGTACATTGGACATCGATACTTCTCACAGTAAATTTCTTGGATGGCGTTCATCATGGAACGATTATGTAATGTTACAAAAATTACATCAATTTCCAATTGAGATACAAAAAGCTCAATTCAGATCATGTCTCTCAGAAGAAATGAGAACTCTGTTAAAATGTGGATTAGATATCCAAGATGATAGCACTATGAGCATTGATGAAATATTGGATGAAATTCAATCTTATTTGAGGCAGAAACGAAATGTTGCTCTTGACCGTGTCGCATTCGAAGAGCGAAAACAACAAGTTGGAGAAACATTCGACCAATTTTACGTTTGCATCAAGAAACTAGCTGATGAAGCAGACTTGTGCAAGAACTGTATAGAACAACGTTTAAATACGAAGATCATGTCTGGTTTAAGAAACCAAGGCATTCGTCAAAAGCTACTAGCAATGACACCGTTTCCAAATCTAAAAGATACGATTGAAATGTGTAGAAGTCAAGAAGCCGCCGAAAAGGACTCAGAAGCTTTCTCTACAACAATTCAAGTCGACAAGATATCAAACTACAATAAAAGAAGAAACGAGTCATACCGAATGGATAATGAAACACAACGACAAAAATGTTATCGTTGTGGAAAAGACAGACATCCTACCGGAAAAATTTGCCCTGCAATGAAGAGTACATGTAACAGTTGTAAGAAAACTGGACATTGGGAAACAGTTTGCAGAACTAAGAAGAAAACAGTCGAAAAAGACGATTATAAGTACTTCAAAAATAACGAAACTAAAAATATCAAAGCACTACAAATTGCAGATGTAAAATCGTCAAGAGACAGAAAAACTCCAAGAATTCAAGTCATATGTAGTTCACATAAAACAAGAAATTGCAAGATGACAGCTGTACCTGATACAGGAGCTGAAATATCTATAAGTGGAACTGACATATTAACTAAACTAAAAATCAAGAGAAAAGATATTATTCCAATGGAAGGTGAAAAATTAACTGCTGCAAACGGTACAACCATTAAGAACTACGGAAAAATAAAAGCCAAAGTGAAATTAAATGAAAAGGAAACTGAAGAAGAAATTGTGATATGCGAAAATCAAAATGAACTAATTTTGTCATGGATTGCATGTCAAAATCTCGGTATCATATCTAATCAATTTCCTGAACAAATAAAAATCAAAGTTGCCAGAATAACTCCAAAAAATGAAGAGATCAAGAAACTTAAAGAAGAAATGCTTGATAAATATTCTGACGTCTTTGCAGACGAAACTAATTTGAAAACGATGGATGGACCACCTATGAAGATACATTTGTCAGAAGATATAACTCCTTATTCATTGAATACCACCCGACAAATTCCATATGCATGGAGGAACGAAGTCAAAAGTACATTAGACAGCATGGTGGAAAATGGAATAATCGAGCACTTAGAAGATCAACCTTCAAGCTGGTGTCATCCCATGGTCACAGTACCGAAACCAAAAGGAGGAGTTAGAATCTGCATCGACTTGAAGAAATTAAATCAATACGTCAAGAGACCTGTCTATCCTATGAACAATCCTAGACAAGCTATCAGCAACATCAAGACTGGATCAAAATATTTCTCTACTTTTGATGCCACTCATGGATATTGGCAGATACCTCTTGAAGAATCATCACAGGAGTTGACAACCTTCATAACCCCTTATGGTAGGTACAAATATCTTCGAGCTCCAATGGGACTAACATCGACTGGCGATGAATACAGTCGAAGAGGCGATGACGCAATCAAAGGATTGAAAAATATAGAAAAGGTCGTCGATGACACCATCATTTACGATGAAGATTTTGATACTCATTTGCAAAATGTGACAGACTTCCTCGACCGATGCAGAAAGCACAAAATAACTCTAAATAAAAAGAAATTTCATTTTGCCGAAGCTGAAGTAAAATACGTTGGATATATTGTGAATGAAGAAGGTATTGCAGCAGATCCCCAGAAGATGGAAGCGATATCAGAATTTCCAATCCCTACAAATTTAACCGACCTGAGATCGTTTATGGGACTGGCTAACCAACTGGGACAGTTCTCATCACAACTTAGTCAAAAGATGGAGCCAATAAGGAGTTTATTATCTAAGAAAAATGTATTCCAATGGTTACCACAACACACTTCAGCATTCAACGACATCAAAAAGGAATTATGTAGATCACCGATACTGAAGAATTTTGATCCAGAGAAACCAACATGTTTGCAAACAGATGCATCAAAATTAAATGGACTTGGATACATATTACTTCAACAACATGGTGAAAATTGGCATCCCATTCAGTGTGGATCACGATTTATTACAGAAACTGAACGCCGTTATGCAATCGTGGAACTTGAACTACTGGCAGTCGCATGGGCGATGCAGAAATGTAGGATTCAACTAATTGGATTGAACCATTTTATTCTAAAGACTGATCACCGACCACTAATATCAATATTGGATAAGAAAGGAATAGACGATTTGAACAATTCAAGACTTCAAAGATTAAAGGAAAAGTTATGTTTGTTCAACTTTACTACTGAATGGATTCAAGGAAAACGTCACAATATTCCCGATGCACTCTCTCGAGCTCCAGTCACAATTCCTAAAGAGGAAGAAGACACTTTAAAGATAAATGTCATTGAGAGATGTAATAACATGTTTAATTTTGAAAATGAAAATAACTCAAGGAGAGACCCAATAATTGAAAATATTAAATCTATCGCAAAAAAGGACGAAGAATACACTACTCTGAAGGAGATAACAACAAAAGGATTTCCAAATGACATTTCAAAAGTTCCTCACCCAATAAAAAGTTATTGGAAGATTAGGAACGATATATCACTGGAAGATGATGTACTACTATTCGGATCAAGAATCATTGTTCCTAAAGAAGCAAGAAAGGAAGTACTCATCAAATTACATTCATCTCATCAAGGTATTGAAAAAACCAAGAGGAGAGCACGTCAAACTGTGTACTGGCCGAATATCAATTTTGATATATCATCTGTAGTCAATTGCTGTAGAAAATGTCAAGAAAACATGCCTTCTCAAGGTAAGGAACCAATAATACAGGAAACTCTTCCTTCAAGAATATTTCAAGAAGTTTCAATGGATTATTTTTCATGTGAAGGAAAACAATTCTTGGTCTACGTGGACAGATTATCAGGATGGCCCGTGATTATGACATTTGGCAGAGGAGATACGACAACCAGAAAATTAATACAAGGATGCAGAAAATGTTTCACTGATCTCGGAGTCCCAGTAACCATCAAGACTGATTGTGGAAGGCAATTCATATCAAGAGAATTTCAACAATTCCTTAAAAAGTTTGGAATTAACCACGTCACTTCTACACCTTATTATGCTCAATCAAATGGTCATGCAGAAGCAGCCGTAAAAGCTATGAAAAATTTGATCACCAAGACAACCATGAATGGAAACATCGAATCAGAAGAATTCCTTATGTCTTTATTAGAGTACCGGAATACACCAAGATATGGAAATTTATCCCCAGCACAGATTGTATACGGACAACCACTCCGATCAAATGTACCTGCTCACCATAAAAGCTTTGACAGAAAATGGTCCACACAAGAGAAAATCTACAATGGGAAAATGAGTGAAATCCAAAGGAAAATAGAGGAAAATTATAACAAAACAGCTAAACCATTACGACAACTGAATATTAATGATAAAGTTTGGTTACAAAATCCCATCAACAAAAAATGGGAGAATATCGGAGAGATAGTTGGAAAGGGAAGATATAGAGATTATCTGATCAAATTAGCAAGTGGTAAATTATATTGGAGGAATCGTAAATATATAAAACCTGTACTTGGGAATATTGAGGACTGAAACTGATAAAATAAAACGATTCCAAATACTGGAAAGATTACAAAGGAAATTTAGATTTCTTTCTTTAAAGGAAGGAGTTGTGATATTATGTGAACTTTATATAAGTTAGTATTAAACAATAATATTATATTAATTCGGAACATATCGTTTGTATTGTGGATACGAGATTGCTCCATATAAGATATCTTTTCAGTTAAGAATTTATGTTACTTTTTGTTCATCTGAAGAATATATTAATAAGGATTTATTCGGGAACTTATTAACATCAAACAATAATCTTTAAACCCAAGCATTTAATGTTTTCAAAATTAGGTTTGCTGTCATTCTATGTAATAAATCTAATTACCTAAAACTATTATATCACAAAACAGTATTCGTGAAACACATAAGGTTCCCTTGTTTCGCCATCCTAGCTAACATATAAATACTTTTTATAACCAAACAACTTAAGTCATGAGAGAATTGTTTGATATAGTCCTGAATATATATGGGAGTCGCACGTACGTAGAACCTATACACATAATTTAATATGTTAACAACTCGACAGTTGACCAACAGACATTTCACCAACAGTTGTTTGGCTGGCAGTCATTTCACCGACTGTCGTTTGGCTGACAGTCATTTCACCGACAGTCATTTGGCTGGCAGTCGTTTCACTGACAGTCATTTGGCTGACAGTCATTTCACCGACAGTCATTTGGCTGACAGTCATTTGGCTGACAGTCATTTCACCGACAGTCATTTGGCTGACAGTCGTTTGGCTGGCAGTCATTTCACCGACAGTCGTTTGGCTGACAGTCTTTTCCCCGACAGTCGTTTGCCTGACAGTCATTTGGCTGACAGTCTTTTCCCCGACAGTCACTTCACTGACAGTCTTTTCCCCGACAGTCACTTCACTGACAGTCGTTTGCCTGACAGTCATTTGGCTGACAGTCTTTTCCCCGACAGTCATTTGGTTTGCCTTTTACATTTGTAAAATATAACTTTGTTCCTAACTCTTTAGTTAGGAAACTTCTGAACAATACTGTGCATTTTTCTTCAAAGTTGCCCCTATAAGAGACTCTTTCAAATAAACCCAATTAGCATGGATAAAAATTTCAGCTTTCATTATTCGGCCTTTTTCTTCGCGTTCAAATCGTCAATACATTTTGTCTTTATTTGTTTGTTTATTAATGATGTAAAAAAAGCCATTAAAGATCCTCTTCACTCTGAATTAGAATTTATCTAGAAATACCTAAGATTATATAACTAAGGTTATATAACATATCACAGTCAACAGAAAAGAATTTGATTAAGTATTTCGCTTAGTAATCAATTATATAAGAAATATTCGCTCTAAACCCTCATTATCCGATTTTCTAATAGATTAATAAGAAGAAAAAGTGAGGCTTACTAACTTTATCGCGTATTACCATATATTTAATGGTAATTAGATAATTAGGTACACTTTTAGGTACCATCAAAGAAAAGAGTCTACACATGATGTAAATTTCTCAAATCACAGTTTTCTAATTTCCTACCATTTTCAAATAATTAATAAATATCTACAAGCATTACAATTAGTAAAGTTTCTTTTTGGAAATGTGAAATTAGTAAACAGTCAAAAAATAATTAATGATATACTTTTTTAATGGTATTTGGGTACCGGTATAAATAGTCATTTATAATTATTGAATTTATAAATATTCAATTATTCCAAAGTATGTTTGTCTTTTTCTTGCTTAGAAAGTCGGAAGGTAGTGCGAAACCCACACGAAAAACCTAAATTACATATTACGATAAAAATATAGAACCAAATTTGAAATGGTTTGCAGTTTTAAGAACTCTGTTGAATAAGAACCTTTAAACAAAAATATTTTTTCCACCAACTATTGTAGTTTCAATGAAATCCATGATTGGAATATATTTCAATTGTTCAGTAAATGTCCGTTCGTCCAAATGTCCTCACATGGGTGGGGCCATAGAAGGTTATGAAGGGATCAAACTAACGATCTTCTATGGCCCCACCATAACTTCATCTTAAGGTATGAACTGTGTGGGCCAGTAAGGATGCCCTTTAAAAAATATATATATACTTAAAAACTATTATATCAAATATAACATATAACTTTATACCAAAACGTTTATTAGATTTATGATTTTTTTTTTTATAAATCACATGTAACACAAGCGCACATAGGTTTCAGTAACAGGATATTACTCTCGATTTATTCGTAAAGCTTTCTAAAAAAACACTGATCGCTTTCATCAAGATTTTTTATGAAAATAGATCGTCTTTTGCAAGAACAAGGAGATATTTAAAAATACTTTGCAATGAATCTTCCTGCTGATCGCGAAACACTGATATGATGGATAAGGAAATTTAAAGCACTTGTTCGTTATCTTACGGTACGTTTTGCATGCTGCGATTGTAGCGATCATCGCTCAGAAATATATAGGAATACATTGAACTAGTGCTCAGTGATAATCGCTGAGCGATGACCGAAAAAACTGCTGCATGTAAATCGTACCTTAACCGCTTTACTCGAAATGAAATGAACATTGATAGAGTGGCGTTAAGTTGTCATGAGTATAATAAGGTCTCGACAAGGAAACTTTAAACATAACTAAACATCGGAAGATTATAGCTGAGAAGAATTTTGAAAAAGATATTTATTTATTTCCTTACAAATTACAACTAACCCAACAATTCAAAGTTGCAATTTTAAAGTAAAATGTTGAATGTTATTAGAGAGATAACACATGATGTCCTTAGAAGGGTGATAGTGAACGACGAGGTCCATTTTCATCATTTAGGATATATGAACAAAATGATATGGACGTTCATGAGCATAGGAAAAACCTAAGCAATTTGATGAAAATCTTAGTATTCGCAGAAAGGTACTATCTGGTGTCAGACGAAATTATTGGACTATACTATATTTTAGTAAATGAATTAGGTAATGCTGTGACCGCCAATACTAATAATAATAGTTTATTGAAAAGTATAGAAGGAAAGAACAAGCAAAATATATGAATATAAGATATACACTTTCTAGCCTGTACGAAGATAAACCTTTTTAGACAGGAAAAAATTGTCGATTTTGAAGAAAATTCAGTATAAAAACAAAAATAGAAAAATTCACATATAAGCCCAAGAATTTAAGAACATTTTCATATAATTCAATGCAATGGTGTAGCATCAATGTTTATAACAGAAATAAATGCTATATCGTTAATACGACAGAGAATTACTTTTATTTATATTACGATTCAAACGGTTATTTACTGTCCATTTGAGAACATTGGAAAGAGTTTTAGGGAAAAATCGGTCTGAGGTAAAAAATTAAACTTATTACTTATTAGATGTACCTGGGGGCGTGCAGCCCCTGAACCCCCTTGCCAGGTCATTAAGCAATCATGAAGTGTGTGAAGTACAACAAACTAGCGCATTAAACAAACCATGTAACAGTCATTTATGTTGAGGGGTCAATTATAATTCCGAGACCGAAATTTCACGACCGAATATTCCGAAACCGAAATTTCAAGACCAAATATTCCGAGACCGAATTTTCAAGACCGAATATTCCGAGACCGAAATTTCAAGACCGAATATTCCGAGACCGAAATTTCAAGACCGAATATTCCGAGACCGAAATTTCAAGACCGAATATTCCGAAACCGAAATTTCAAGACCGAATATTCCGAGACCGAAATTTCATTACCGAATATTCCGAGACCGAAATTTCATTACCGAATATTCCGAGACCGAAATTTCAAGACCGAATATTTCGAGACCGAAATTTCAAGACCGAAATTTCAAGACCGAATATTCCGAGACCGAAATTTCAAGACCGAATATTTCGAGACCGAATATTCCGAGACCGAAATTTCACGACCGAATATTCCGAGACCGAAATTTCAAGACCGAATATTCCGAGACCGAAATTTCAAGACCGAATATTCCGAAACCAAATATTCGGCCAACCCTGGAAAGCCATACTAGTTTCAATCATATTACCATAATTTGAGGCACTACAATTAGGTAAGGCTGGTGTCATCAGCAAACATAGTAAATTCTACTGATTCCTTCTACTGAATCTGAGGCAGGTCATTGATATAAATAAAAAACAGAATGGGACCAAGTACACTACCCTGTGGGACACCATTTTCTATCCTTTTAAAATCAGAGAAACAACTCGTTGACTCTTTTTTGGAGATAACTTGAAAACCATCAAAAAGGAAGCTCTCTATTTCCATATCTGCACAACTTGCGCAAAAAAGAACAAACAACGCTCATATAAATAACTTAACAACTTACTATTCATACATTTCTCAAAACTTTAGTTAGCAGAGGCAATATAGATATTGGTCGATGATTTCCCACCTACAACTCTGAACCGTATTTATACAAAGGAATTATTACAGTCGCCCTCTTCAAAATATCCGGAAACTTTCCTAAAGAATGGAGAAAGAAATTGAAATATGACAAGTACTTTTCTTGAACTTCAACACGAAGGAAGAAATCTGTGAAACATTTGGTACAAACAAGATGGCGCGAAACCGCAAAAGAAACAATAATTCTTTTAAATCGTTTGTTTATGTAAAAGTTGATCTTTCGGTATGGCTATGTTAACTAGTCTCCTAAATCCCGGACCTAAGTCACCTAACTATACCTATTATTTATGGAGTTAAATTAAGGGAAAAGATTTCAATAATAAAACAAAAACAATCACCAATTAAAGAGAAACCAGAAAATCAGGAAAATTAAGAAATCAATGAAATTTGTGTATGTCTTATGTTTTCTTGAATAAATTGTTTGTTTGTTTAAAGAAAATTTTACTGTTTTAAACACTCTAATATTATTTATGAATAAAATTTATTTATTTAATTAATGTATAACTAAAAATTTCGAAGTGCATTGAATTCATCATATCTTTGCTATGATACATGCCCTATATATGTAGGGTATGTTCCGAATACATACCCTATATATGTAGGGTATGTTCCGAATTATCAGACTGTTCCACAATTTCGAAAGTTAAATAAAATTCAAAATTAAAAAGGATTATTTTGTTAAGATTATTTGGTCGAAAATGTGGAACAGTCCGATAACTCAGAATATACCCTACATCCCTGTTAATTTTTATCGATATTCATCTAATTTCGTACATAAAAATTATGTATATAAAAATGAAACAGTTTCAAAATATATTTTTTTATATTAAATATATTTCTTATTTTTAACTTCGCGGAAATAACACAATTAATAATAATATAAGCATCCGAGTTATACCATTATTAAAGTAAAAGCATTTATGTACAATATTTACTAATAATATAAAATCTATACTAATAATTTCCGTAGTGTGTTTATTTATTTATTTGGTGTCCGCTTTTACACTATGGGTATTAAACATGAAGAATGTAACTATGATACGCACGGGAATATATTGACTTGATATTTAAATTCCCCTGTTTTTATTCACTTTTTAAATGTATTTTATCTATAAAAAAAATTAAACTATGCAGAAAATTTTATTTTAATTGAATTCATTAAAAGTAACGTAATAACGGGAAATTAATTGGTATTGATGATGACCCGTTATTTTTAACGGGAAAGTACACTAGTAAATAAATAAAAAGGATAAATTATTTCTCATAAAAATACCAATGGATATATTTATATCATTTTATATTATTATATAAACCTATTCAACTTAAGTTAAATATTTCCCAACTACTTTTGCAGTACATTCAAATTATTGTATATAGAATACTGTGCAGCAAATAGTGGGTAAAATCTCCCAAGATCTGCGATAAAGATTTGCATTTCTTTTCAATTTCCGGCTGCGAATCCATTTGTCCAAAACTACATTCAAGAAGAAATTCCAACTATAAATTGAATAGAAAATTTAGCAGTTAAATGTGATTTAGTGAGTAATATTTGGTATGGAAAAGTTATAGTTGAATAGATTTATTTGAACTGTTTTATCTTTTATTTTGGGAAAATTGAAGAATATATTTTATAAAAAAATAAAATTCTTTCATCTAAATATTGAATAAATTTTAATATTTAAATTAATAAGAGCAATTTAAATAAATTAATAAATTATTAAACTAATTGAGAGACATTTAATTTAATTAACGACTATAAAAGAACTAATAATTACAAAAAAAAAATTAATTGATCAAATTCTTTTTATTTAAATAGGTTTTCTGTATCCATATCAGGTGCATTCAAAATCTTCCCAGCAATATAGTTCTAACAAATATACGTACTAACCCTTATTTGAACTCAATAAAAAGATAATAACCCTTATTTGAACTCAATAAAAAGATATTAACCTTTATTTGAACTCAATAAAAAGATATTAACCTTTATTTGAACTCAATAAAAAGATGTTAACCCTTATTTGAACTCAATAAAAAGATATTAACCTTTATTTGAACTCAATAAAAAGATATTAACCCTTATTTAAACTCAATAAAAAGATATTAACCTTTATTTGAACTCAATAAAAAGATATTAACCTTTATTTGAACTCAATAAAAAGATGTTAACCCTTATTTGAACTCAATAAAAAGATATTAACCTTTATTTGAACTCAATAAAAAGATATTAACCTTTATTTGAACTCAATAAAAAGATATTAACCTTTATTTGAACTCAATAAAAAGATGTTAACCCTTATTTGAACTCAATAAAAAGATATTAACCTTTATTTGAACTCAATAAAAAGATATTAACCTTTATTTGAACTCAATAAAAAGAAATTAACCTTTATTTGAACTCAATAAAAAGAAATTAACCTTTATTTGAACTCAATAAAAAGATAATAACCTTTATTTGAACTCAATAAAAAGATATTAACCCTTATTTAAACTCAATAAAAAGATATTAACCTTTATTTGAACTCAATAAAAAGATATTAACCTTTATTTGAACTCAATAAAAAGAAATTAACCCTTATTTGAACTCAATAAAAAGATAATAACCCTTATTTGAACTCAATAAAAAGATATTAACCCTTATTTAAACTCAATAAAAAGATATTAACCTTTATTTGAACTCAATAAAAAGATATTAACCTTTATTTGAACTCAATAAAAAGATTTTAACCCTTATTTGAACTCAATAAAAAGATATTAACCTTTATTTGAACTCAATAAAAAGATAATAACCTTTATTTGAACTCAATAAAAAGATATTAACCTTTATTTGAACTCAATAAAAAGATAATAACCTTTATTTGAACTCAATAAAAAGATATTAACCCTTATTTAAACTCAATAAAAAGATATTAACCTTTATTTGAACTCAATAAAAAGATATTAACCTTTATTTGAACTCAATAAAAAGAAATTAACCCTTATTTGAACTCAATAAAAAGATAATAACCTTTATTTAAACTCAATAAAAAGATAATAACCTTTATTTGAACTCAATAAAAAGATATTAACCTTTATTTGAACTCAATAAAAAGATAATAACCTTTATTTGAACTCAATAAAAAGATATTAACCTTTATTTGAACTCAATAAAAAGATATTAACCCTTATTTAAACTCAATAAAAAGATATTAACCTTTATTTGAACTCAATAAAAAGATATTAACCTTTATTTGAACTCAATAAAAAGATATTAACCTTTATTTGAACTCAATAAAAAGATATTAACCTTTATTTGAACTCAATAAAAAGATATTAACCTTTATTTGAACTCAATAAAAAGAAATTAACCTTTATTTGAACTCAATAAAAAGATATTAACCCTTATTTGAACTCAATAAAAAGATGTTAATCTTTATTTGAACTCAATAAAAAGATAACCTTTATTTGAACTCAATAAAAAGATATTAACCTTTATTTGAACTCAATAAAAAGATAATAACCTTTATTTGAACTCAATAAAAAGATATTAACCTTTATTTGAACTCAATAAAAAGATGTTAACCCTTATTTGAACTCAATAAAAAGATATTAACCTTTATTTGAACTCAATAAAAAGATATTAACCTTTATTTGAACTCAATAAAAAGATATTAACCTTTATTTGAACTCAATAAAAAGATGTTAACCCTTATTTGAACTCAATAAAAAGATATTAACCTTTATTTGAACTCAATAAAAAGATATTAACCTTTATTTGAACTCAATAAAAAGAAATTAACCTTTATTTGAACTCAATAAAAAGAAATTAACCTTTATTTGAACTCAATAAAAAGATAATAACCTTTATTTGAACTCAATAAAAAGATATTAACCCTTATTTAAACTCAATAAAAAGATATTAACCTTTATTTGAACTCAATAAAAAGATATTAACCTTTATTTGAACTCAATAAAAAGAAATTAACCCTTATTTGAACTCAATAAAAAGATAATAACCCTTATTTGAACTCAATAAAAAGATATTAACCCTTATTTAAACTCAATAAAAAGATATTAACCTTTATTTGAACTCAATAAAAAGATATTAACCTTTATTTGAACTCAATAAAAAGATGTTAACCCTTATTTGAACTCAATAAAAAGATATTAACCTTTATTTGAACTCAATAAAAAGATAATAACTTTTATTTGAACTCAATAAAAAGATATTAACCTTTATTTGAACTCAATAAAAAGATATTAACCTTTATTTGAACTCAATAAAAAGAAATTAACCTTTATTTGAACTCAATAAAAAGATAATAACCTTTATTTGAACTCAATAAAAAGATATTAACCCTTATTTAAACTCAATAAAAAGAAATTAACCTTTATTTGAACTCAATAAAAAGATATTAACCTTTATTTGAACTCAATAAAAAGAAATTAACCTTTATTTGAACTCAATAAAAAGAAATTAACCTTTATTTGAACTCAATAAAAAGATAATAACCTTTATTTGAACTCAATAAGAAGATATTAACCCTTATTTAAACTCAATAAAAAGATATTAACCTTTATTTGAACTCAATAAAAAGATATTAACCTTTATTTGAACTCAATAAAAAGAAATTAACCCTTATTTGAACTCAATAAAAAGATAATAACCCTTATTTGAACTCAATAAAAAGATAATAACCTTTATTTAAACTCAATAAAAAGATAATAACCTTTATTTGAACTCAATAAAAAGATATTAACCTTTATTTGAACTCAATAAAAAGATAATAACCTTTATTTGAACTCAATAAAAAGATATTAACCTTTATTTGAACTCAATAAAAAGATATTAACCCTTATTTAAACTCAATAAAAAGATATTAACCTTTATTTGAACTCAATAAAAAGATATTAACCTTTATTTGAACTCAATAAAAAGATATTAACCTTTATTTGAACTCAATAAAAAGATATTAACCTTTATTTGAACTCAATAAAAAGATATTAACCTTTATTTGAACTCAATAAAAAGAAATTAACCTTTATTTGAACTCAATAAAAAGATATTAACCCTTATTTGAACTCAATAAAAAGATGTTAATCTTTATTTGAACTCAATAAAAAGATAACCTTTATTTGAACTCAATAAAAAGATATTAACCTTTATTTGAACTCAATAAAAAGATAATAACCTTTATTTGAACTCAATAAAAAGATATTAACCTTTATTTGAACTCAATAAAAAGATAATAACCTTTATTTGAACTCAATAAAAAGATATTAACCTTTATTTGAACTCAATAAAAAGATATTAACCCTTATTTGAACTCAATAAAAAGAAATTAACCCTTATTTGAACTCAATAAAAAGATAATAACCTTTATTTGAACTCAATAAAAAGATAATAACCTTTATTTGAACTCAATAAAAAGAAATTAACCTTTATTTGAACTCAATAAAAAGAAATTAACCTTTATTTGAACTCAATAAAAAGATAATAACCTTTATTTGAACTCAATAAAAAGATATTAACCTTTATTTGAACTCAATAAAAAGATATTAACCCTTATTTGAACTCAATAAAAAGATATTAACCTTTATTTGAACTCAATAAAAAGATATTAACCCTTATTTAAACTCAATAAAAAGATATTAACCTTTATTTGAACTCAATAAAAAGATATTAACCTTTATTTGAACTCAATAAAAAGAAATTAACCTTTATTTGAACTCAATAAAAAGATATTAACCTTTATTTGAACTCAATAAAAAGAAATTAACCTTTATTTGAACTCAATAAAAAGAAATTAACCTTTATTTGAACTCAATAAAAAGATAACCTTTATTTGAACTCAATAAAAAGATATTAACCCTTATTTGAACTCACTAAAAAGATATTAACCTTTATTTGAACTCAATAAAAAGAAATTAACCTTTATTTGAACTCAATAAAAAGATAATAACCTTTATTTGAACTCAATAAAAAGATATTAACCCTTATTTAAACTCAATAAAAAGATATTAACCTTTATTTGAACTCAATAAAAAGATATTAACCTTTATTTGAACTCAATAAAAAGATATTAACCCTTATTTAAACTCAATAAAAAGATATTAACCTTTATTTGAACTCAATAAAAAGATATTAACCTTTATTTGAACTCAATAAAAAGATATTAACCTTTATTTGAACTCAATAAAAAGATAATAACCTTTATTTGAACTCAATAAAAAGATATTAACCTTTATTTGAACTCAATAAAAAGATATTAACCCTTATTTAAACTCAATAAAAAGATATTAACCTTTATTTGAACTCAATAAAAAGATATTAACCTTTATTTGAACTCAATAAAAAGATATTAACCTTTATTTGAACTCAATAAAAAGATATTAACCTTTATTTGAACTCAATAAAAAGAAATTAACCTTTATTTGAACTCAATAAAAAGATATTAATCTTTATTTGAACTCAATAAAAAGATAACCTTTATTTGAACTCAATAAAAAGAAATTAACCTTTATTTGAACTCAATAAAAAGAAATTAACCTTTATTTGAACTCAATAAAAAGAAATTAACCTTTATTTGAACTCAATAAAAAGATAATAACCTTTATTTGAACTCAATAAAAAGATATTAACCCTTATTTAAACTCAATAAAAAGATATTAACCTTTATTTGAACTCAATAAAAAGATATTAACCTTTATTTGAACTCAATAAAAAGAAATTAACCCTTATTTGAACTCAATAAAAAGATAATAACCCTTATTTGAACTCAATAAAAAGATAATAACCTTTATTTAAACTCAATAAAAAGATAATAACCTTTATTTGAACTCAATAAAAAGATATTAACCTTTATTTGAACTCAATAAAAAGATAATAACCTTTATTTGAACTCAATAAAAAGATATTAACCTTTATTTGAACTCAATAAAAAGATGTTAATCTTTATTTGAACTCAATAAAAAGATAACCTTTATTTGAACTCAATAAAAAGATATTAACCTTTATTTGAACTCAATAAAAAGATAATAACCTTTATTTGAACTCAATAAAAAGATATTAACCTTTATTTGAACTCAATAAAAAGAAATTAACCTTTATTTGAACTCAATAAAAAGAAATTAACCTTTATTTGAACTCAATAAAAAGATATTAACCCTTATTTAAACTCAATGAAAAGATATTAACCTTTATTTGAACTCAATAAAAAGATATTAACCTTTATTTGAACTCAATAAAAAGAAATTAACCCTTATTTGAACTCAATAAAAAGATAATAACCTTTATTTGAACTCAATAAAAAGATAATAACCTTTATTTGAACTCAATAAAAAGAAATTAACCTTTATTTGAACTCAATAAAAAGAAATTAACCTTTATTTGAACTCAATAAAAAGATAATAACCTTTATTTGAACTCAATAAAAAGATATTAACCTTTATTTGAACTCAATAAAAAGATATTAACCCTTATTTAAACTCAATAAAAAGATATTAACCTTTATTTGAACTCAATAAAAAGATATTAACCTTTATTTGAACTCAATAAAAAGATATTAACCTTTATTTGAACTCAATAAAAAGATATTGACCTTTATTTGAACTCAATAAAAAGAAATTAACCTTTATTTGAACTCAATAAAAAGATATTAATCTTTATTTGAACTCAATAAAAAGATAACCTTTATTTGAACTCAATAAAAAGAAATTAACCTTTATTTGAACTCAATAAAAAGATATTAATCTTTATTTGAACTCAATAAAAAGATATTAACCCTTATTTGAACTCAATAAAAAGATATTAACCTTTATTTGAACTCAAAAAAAAGAAATTAACCTTTATTTGAACTCAATAAAAAGAAATTAACCTTTATTTGAACTCAATAAAAAGATAATAACCTTTATTTGAACTCAATAAAAAGATATTAACCCTTATTTAAACTCAATAAAAAGATATTAACCTTTATTTGAACTCAATAAAAAGATATTAACCTTTATTTGAACTCAATAAAAAGAAATTAACCCTTATTTGAACTCAATAAAAAGATAATAACCCTTATTTGAACTCAATAAAAAGATAATAACCTTTATTTAAACTCAATAAAAAGATAATAACCTTTATTTGAACTCAATAAAAAGATATTAACCTTTATTTGAACTCAATAAAAAGATAATAACCTTTATTTGAACTCAATAAAAAGATATTAACCTTTATTTGAACTCAATAAAAAGATATTAACCCTTATTTAAACTCAATAAAAAGATATTAACCTTCATTTGAACTCAATAAAAAGATATTAACCTTTATTTGAACTCAATAAAAAGATATTAACCTTTATTTGAACTCAATAAAAAGATATTAACCTTTATTTGAACTCAATAAAAAGATATTAACCTTTATTTGAACTCAATAAAAAGAAATTAACCTTTATTTGAACTCAATAAAAAGATATTAACCCTTATTTGAACTCAATAAAAAGATGTTAATCTTTATTTGAACTCAATAAAAAGATAACCTTTATTTGAACTCAATAAAAAGAAATTAACCTTTATTTGAACTCAATAAAAAGATATTAATCTTTATTTGAACTCAATAAAAAGATATTAACCTTTATTTGAACTCAATAAAAAGATAATAACCTTTATTTGAACTCAATAAAAAGATATTAACCTTTATTTGAACTCAATAAAAAGATATTAACCTTTATTTGAACTCAATAAAAAGAAATTAACCTTTATTTG
Source organism: Caprella mutica (assembly GCA_947561585.1). Lineage (NCBI taxonomy): Eukaryota > Metazoa > Arthropoda > Malacostraca > Amphipoda > Caprellidae > Caprella > Caprella mutica. The sequence goes on from CANNZV010001721.1 coordinate 113,669, forward strand.
AACTCAATAAAAAGATAATAACCTTTATTTGAACTCAATAAAAAGATATTAACCCTTATTTAAACTCAATAAAAAGAAATTAACCTTTATTTGAACTCAATAAAAAGATATTAACCTTTATTTGAACTCAATAAAAAGATATTAACCTTTATTTGAACTCAATAAAAAGATGTTAACCCTTATTTGAACTCAATAAAAAGATATTAACCTTTATTTGAACTCAATAAAAAGATAATAACCTTTATTTGAACTCAATAAAAAGATATTAACCTTTATTTGAACTCAATAAAAAGAAATTAACCTTTATTTGAACTCAATAAAAAGAAATTAACCTTTATTTGAACTCAATAAAAAGATATTAACCCTTATTTAAACTCAATAAAAAGATATTAACCTTTATTTGAACTCAATAAAAATATATTAACCTTTATTTGAACTCAATAAAAAGAAATTAACCCTTATTTGAACTCAATAAAAAGATAATAACCTTTATTTGAACTCAATAAAAAAGATATTAACCTTTATTTGAACTCAATAAAAAGAAATTAACCTTTATTTGAACTCAATAAAAAGAAATTAACCTTTATTTGAACTCAATAAAAAGATAATAACCTTTATTTGAACTCAATAAAAAGATATTAACCTTTATTTGAACTCAATAAAAAGATATTAACCCTTATTTAAACTCAATAAAAAGATATTAACCTTTATTTGAACTCAATAAAAAGATATTAACCTTTATTTGAACTCAATAACAAGATATTAACCTTTATTTGAACTCAATAAAAAGATATTAACCTTTATTTGAACTCAATAAAAAGAAATTAACCTTTATTTGAACTCAATAAAAAGATATTAATCTTTATTTGAACTCAATAAAAAGATAACCCTTATTTGAACTCAATAAAAAGATAATAACCTTTATTTAAACTCAATAAAAAGATAATAACCTTTATTTGAACTCAATAAAAAGATATTAACCTTTATTTGAACTCAATAAAAAGATATTAACCCTTATTTAAACTCAATAAAAAGATATTAACCTTTATTTGAACTCAATAAAAAGATATTAACCTTTATTTGAACTCAATAAAAAGATATTAACCTTTATTTGAACTCAATAAAAAGATATTAACCTTTATTTGAACTCAATAAAAAGATATTAACCTTTATTTGAACTCAATAAAAAGAAATTAACCTTTATTTGAACTCAATAAAAAGATATTAACCCTTATTTGAACTCAATAAAAAGATGTTAATCTTTATTTGAACTCAATAAAAAGATAACCTTTATTTGAACTCAATAAAAAGAAATTAACCTTTATTTGAACTCAATAAAAAGATATTAATCTTTATTTGAACTCAATAAAAAGATATTAACCTTTATTTGAACTCAATAAAAAGATATTAACCTTTATTTGAACTCAATAAAAAGATATTAATCTTTATTTGAACTCAATAAAAAGATATTAACCCTTATTTGAACTCAATAAAAAGATATTAACCTTTATTTGAACTCAATAAAAAGCTATAACCTATCCACCAAAAATTGCCCAGAGTTTGCTAAGGGGAAACACAATCAGGAGTATCTGCAAGAGCTTCTCAAGCGAAAGCAGTTTACATGGAAACATCTCAGAAACACTGTAAACAAAACAGAAATGGAGTAGAAACATTTATCGATTTCGTGGCTATTGTTTGGCAGTTGTTAGACATTGTTTGAGTTTTGTTTGTGTGTAGTCTGGTAGAAATATTGGTGAGGAATATTTGCCATCGATTATAACATTGGGATTAGTGTCAACAGAGCGGGGATATGCAGATACGGGGATGGAACTATGGAACGGGGATGGAACTATGGAACGGGGATAGAACTATGGAACGGGGATAGAACTATGGAACGGGGATGGAACTATGGAACGGATAGAACTATGGAACGGGGATAGAACTATGGAACGGGGACAGAACTATGGAACGGGGATAGAACTATGGAACAGGGATGGAACTATGGAACGGGAATAGAACAATGGAACGGGAATAGAACAATGGAACGGGGATAGAACTATGGAACAGGGATAGAACAATGGAACGGGGATAGAAATATGGAACAGGGATAGAACTATGGAACGGGAATAGAACAATGGAACGGGAATAGAACAATGGAACGGGGATAGAACTAAGGAACAGGGATGGAACTATGGAACGGGAATAGAACAATGGAACGGGAATAGAACTATGGAACAGGGATAGAACTATGGAACGGGGATAGAACTATGGAACAGGGATAGAACTATGGAACGGGGATAGAACTATGGAACGGGGATAGAACTATGGAACGGGGATAGAACTATGGAACAGAGATATAGAACTATAGAACGGGGATAGAACTATAGAACGTGGATGGAACCATAGAACGTGGATGGAACCATAGAACGTGGATGGAACCATAGAACGTGGATAGAACTATAGAACGTGGGTAGAACTATGGAACGGGGATAGAACTATGGAACGTGGATAGAACTATAGAACGTGGATAGAATGATGGAACGTGGGTAGAACTATGGAACGGGGATAGAACTATAGAACGGGGATAGAACTATAGAACGTGGATGGAACCATAGAACGTGGATGGAACCATAGAACGTGGATAGAACTATAGAACGTGGGTAGAACTATAGAACGTGGGTAGAACTATAGAACGTGGGTAGAACTATAGAACGTGGATAGAACTATAGAACGTGGATAGAACTATAGAACGTGGATAGAACTATGGAACGTGGGTAGAACTATAGAACGTGGGTAGAACTATAGAACGTGGGTAGAACTATAGAACGTGGGTAGAACTATAGAACGTGGGTAGAACTATAGAACGTGGGTAGAACTATTGAACGTGGGTAGAACTATAGAACGTGGGTAGAACTATGGAACGTGGGTAGAACTATAGAACGTGGGTAGAACTATGGAACGTGGGTAGAACTATAGAACGTGGGTAGAACTATTGAACGTGGGTAGAACTATAGAACGTGGGTAGAACTATGGAACGTGGGTAGAACTATAGAACGTGGGTAGAACTATAGAACGTGGGTAGAACTATAGAACGTGGGTAGAACTATGGAACGTGGGTAGAACTATAGAACGTGGGTAGAACTATAGAACGTGGGTAGAACTATTGAACGTGGGTAGAACTATAGAACGTGGGTAGAACTATAGAACGTGGGTAGAACTATTGAACGTGGGTAGAACTATTGAACGTGGATAGAACTATGGAACGTAGTATTATATACGTGAATCAAACTACAATGTGAGTTAAAAAAATTGTGTACATTATTCATTATCGGATAATTATTTTTTATATTAATATACATTGTCAATAATTACTAATAACCATGCATTTATAACTCCATAGTTAATGCATATCTTTAAAGAATGGAATATACTAATGAAATACATTTTAAAATGAGAATATCATTATAATTGATGGAGTAGGTTGTTATAGATGGATTAGTATGTGTGATCATTTTAACATACTTCAAACCACTCATTTCAAGTTAAACATGGTAGTTTTTACATAAAATTTAATATATTGAATGAGAGAAAATTTTATTTTATTTTAAAAATAGTTGAACAATTGAGTCATGGTGTCATTTTTTAAATTAATTTCTTATATCCTACTTTCCAGTGTTTAAAAAATTGGAACGTTTAGGATTAGACAAATAAAATTGACTAGAAATTCGAAAATAAAAAGTAACCGGAATTATCCGACAGGAATATTTCAGTCTATAATAGGAATATTCCAGTCTCCAATAGGAATATTCCAGTCTCCAACAGGAATATTTCAGTCTCCAACAGGAATATTTCAGTCTCCATAGGAATATTCCAGTCTCCAATAGGAATATTCCAGTCTCCAATAGGAATATTCCAGTCTCCAATAGGAATATTCCAGTCTCCAATTGGAATATTCCAGTCTCCAATTGGAATATTCCAGTCTCCAATTGGAATATTCCACTCTCCAATAGGAATATTCCAGTCTCCAACAGGAATATTCCAGTCTCCAACAGGAATATCCCAGTCTCCAACAGGAATATTCCAGTCTCCAACAGGAATATTCCAGTCTCCAACAGGAATATTCCAGTCTCCAATAGGAATATTCCAGTCTCCAATAGGAATATTCCAGTCTTCAACAGGAATATTCCAGTCTCCAACAGGAATATTCCACTCTCCAACAGGAATATCCCAGTCTCCAACAGGAATATTCCAGTCTCCAACAGGAATGTTCCAGTCTCCAATAGGAATATTCCAGTCTCCAACAGGAATATTCTAGTCTATAATAGAAATATTCCAGTCTCCAATAGGAATATTCCAGTCTATAATAGGAATATTCCAGCCTATAATAGGAATATTCCAGTCTCCAACAAGAATATTCCAGTCTCCAATAGGAATATTCCAGTCTATAATAGGAATATTCCAGCCTATAATAGGAATATTCCAGTCTCCAACAAGAATATTCCAGTCTCCAATAGGAATATTCCTGATCTGCCCATTAGTGTCTTTTCGCGCGACTGAGCAAAGAACTTGATCGGTAATGTGGATAGTACCCCCATAAACACCATACGCAATTGTCTTCAAGCGGCAACGTAAATAATAATAACAATTCTTAACGGTAATAAATATAGCACTCTAAAAATGTCAGTGATGATTGAGGTTGGTAACAGGAGGTGAATTTATACTGGGGCCATAGAAGATTAAAGGGGGTTAATCTTTCATGGCCCACCATAATATTCCCTCCTATGCAAGCAGTATCTAATAATATTCAGACACACTGTGACAGTTTTATATCCAGGTATTTTAACTTAGGGTAAGTTACAAATTACCGGACAGTGTCAAATTTTCGACCATATTAGAAAATAAGAAAATAAAGAATTCTAAAGTAAATTATCAGGTATTCCACAGGAAATTCTAAATTATTCGGGTTTTCCTCAGCGAATATTAAAGTATTCAGGTATTCCACACTGAATACTCAGATATTCGACACTGAATACTCAGATATTCGACACTGAATACTCAGATATTCCACACTGAATACTCAGGTATTCCACACTGAATACTCAGGTATTCCACACTGAATACTCAGATATTCCACACTGAATACTCAGGTATTCCACAGTGAATACTCAGGTATTCCACAGTGAATACTCAGGTATTCCACAGTGAATACTCAGGTATTCCACAGTGAATACTCAGGTATTCCACAGTGAATACTCAGGTATTCCACAGTGAATACTCAGGTATTCCACAGTGAATACTCAGGTATTCCACAGTGAATACTCAGGTATTCCACAGTGAATACTCAGGTATTCCACAGTGAATACTCAGGTATTCCACAGTGAATACTCAGGTATTCCACAGTGAATACTCAGGTATTCCACAGTGAATACTCAGGTATTCCACAGTGAATATTCAGGTATTCCACAGTGAATACTCAGGTATTCCACAGTGAATACTCAGGTATTCCACAGTGAATACTCAGGTATTCCACAGTGAATACTCAGGTATTCCACAGTGAATACTCAGGTATTCCACAGTGAATACTCAGGTATTCCACAGTGAATACTCAGGTATTCCACAGTGAATACTCAGGTATTCCACAGTGAATACTCAGGTATTCCCAGTGAATACTCAGGTATTCCACAGTGAATACTCAGGTATTCCACAGTGAATACTCAGGTATTCCACAGTGAATACTCAGGTATTCCAAAGTGAATACTCAGGTATTCCATAGTGAATACTCAGGTATTCCACAGTGAATACTCAGGTATTCACTCCACATGCATCAATGTGTAGCTCAAATAATGTCATCCATTTTGTAATACATTCAAGAATATCTCACAAAAGGATTTTATATCACAATAAAGACTGACAGAGAATATCTGATAGAAAAGAGTGACCAGATAGGCCTATGCCATTGCTACCAATAGGCCTATGCCATTGCTACCAATAGGCCTATGCCATTGCTACCAATAGGCCTATGCCATTGCTACCAATAGGTCTATGCTATTGCTACCAATAGGCCTATGCCATTGCTACCAATAGGCCTATGCCATTGCTACCAATAGGCCTATGCCATTGCTACCAATAGGCCTATGCCATTGCTACCAATAGGCCTATGCCATTGCTACCAATAGGCCTATGCCATTGCTACCAATAGGCCTATGCCATTGCTACCAATAGGCCTATGCCATTGCTACCAATAGGCCTATGCCATTGCTACCAATAGGCCTATGCCATTGCTAAAAATAGGCCTATGTCATTGCTACCAATAGGCCTATGCCATTGCTACCAATAGGCCTATGCCATTGCTACCAATAGGCCTATGCCATTGCTACCAATAGGCCTATGCCATTGCTATCAATAGGCCTATGCCATTGCTACCAATAGGCCTATGCCATTGCTACCAATAGGCCTATGCCATTGCTACCAATAGGCCTATGCCATTGCTACCAATAGGCCATGGCAATGGCTATTCGATATTGGTAAGAATAAAAGCTACCTCATCCAGATATTGATTATGTAAATCTAATACTAATATTTTAGTTATCTAAGCACCTAATATAAAATGGAAAGAAGGTAAGAAAGGAGAGAGACGAACAATTGAAATTAAGAAAGGAGAGATACGAACAATTGAAGGTAATAAAGGAGAGATGCGAACAATTGAAGGTAAGAAAGAGAGATACGAACAATTGAAATTAAGAAAGGAGAGATACGAACAATTGAAGGTAATAAAGGAGAGATGCGAACAATTGAAATTAAGAAAGAGAGATACGAACAATTGAAATTAAGAAAGGAGAGATACGAACAATTGAAGGTAAAAAAGAGAGATACGAACAATTGAAATTAAGAAAGGAGAGATACGAACAATTGAAGGTAATAAAGGAGAGATGCGAACAATTGAAGGTAAGAAAGGAGAGATACGAACAATTGAAGGTAAGATAGGAGAGATACGAACAATTGAAGGTAAGAAAGGAGAGATGCGAACAATTGAAGGTAAGAAAGGAGAGATACGAACAATTGAAGGTAAGATAGGAGAGATACGAACAATTGAAGGTAATATACTTTCAAAATAAACTGTAAATCTAAAATTAAAATCATGTACTATTATATAAGAATCACTTCAGCTCTTTCTAAAATAATAACGTGAATAATTAAGATAAAGTTTCAAAAAGTATTACTATAGAAATAATAATCTAGAAAAATTTCAACACAAATAATCGACTATTATATATCGAACATAGTAAAAGGGCAAATTCTGAGTTATCGAACGGTTCCATACTTTCGATCACATAAAAAATCTATATACATATATAGTAAATATTATTATTGGACTCGTTATGAAATATTTTTATGTGATCGAAATTATGGAACTGTCCAATAACTCGGAACTTACTCTACTTATTGCAGAAAATTATATTTGAATAGGTATTTAGAATATACAATATGAATTTTTTATTAAAAAAAATTATTTAAAAACTAAACAATATTTTTTATTTATTACAAGAATTAGAATTTTAAAAACAATATTTTTTTTATATGTAGTATCAAATATTTGTTTCATCGTTCACTCTAAGAAAGTTCTCGAATGAAATATTTTCAATTGGCGATCGTAGGTTCGATGATAAAAAGATCATCTATCTGCGAAGATGAATGATTCGACAAAAATGCAATGGTTTTTCATCATACATTTCAAACACGTACAGTGTACTTTCGTCGGACATTATTAACTATAATGTCTGAAATTTGATATTTTATGAATAGGGATATAGTCATCTGCAGAATTTAAAATGTAAATACCTATCTAACATTGGTCTAAAATGCCATTTTAGAGACGTCTGTGGGGCCTATACATAAAATTGATTGATATTCCATCCTAATCTTCTATCGCCCCACCAAAACTTTCTCTCTCTTAATTTTCTATGGCCCCATCATAACTTTCCCTCTTAATCTTCTATGGCCCCACCAAAACTTTCCCTCTTAATCCTCTATGTCTCCACCATAACTTTCCTCTCATAATCTTCTATGGCCCCACCATAACTTTCTCTTTCTTAATTTTCTATGGCCCCATCATAACTTTCTCTCTTAATCTTCTATGGCCCCACCATAACTTTTCCCTTTTAATCTTCTATGGCCCCACCATAACTTTCTCTCTCTTAATTTTCTATGGCCCCATCATAACTTTCTCTCTTAATCTTCTATGGCCCCACCATAACTTTTCCCTTTTAATCTTCTATGGCCCCATTATACCCCCGCCCCTCCTTTAATTTTAAGTCAATCTTCTAAAGGTATGAACAGGCAAACCTCTCCAAACCAGGAAATTGGTTGGTAAAGTGTTCAGTGGGAGATGGGAACTCACGACACTTGCCCCACTTGGGAAAATTACAGTCACCGACCCTAAGATTATGGCCCGTAATTATCGAAAAAAATTATATCCATCTCCAAACGCTATAAAATCAATTTATTATGATTATGTAAATTTGATGTAGTGAACATTTCTGATGATTAGACATAAAAATTGATTTTTCTTATTTATTGAAAATTATTTTTCAAATTTATGCAAATTTATTTTTCAATTAATTGAAAAATTTTATACATATATTTATCGAAAAATTATTTTTCATTTTTATCGAAACTAAGATTTCATATTTATATAATATACTTATTTTCACCTACCATTCTACCGTAAATTTCTACCTGGGTATGTTTCGCAAAATATTGTTACAAAGTTACACCGATTGGAATTACCACATCTGATAGATAGGTAACTTCTGAGATAGAGTTAGTCGCAATTCCAGAGGGAATTTACCAGGCCACACACAGCTAACAGAACAATTCCATTATCTGTCTGAGGTATTGAATTCCACCACGCAAAGTTAAAATGGAATATCAGGCCTTATCATGGTCTGGTATCTGTGACGTCATAGCGGCGATAGCATTTTTATTTAACATTTTTATTAAGTCGAATAATAATAAATCGAATGATTTTTTTTAGTAGAATAATAATTATTTAGGTCGAATAATGATAATTTATATCAAATATTTTTTTTTAGGTAAATTTAATAATAATAATTTGATTATTAATTAAAGTAACATAATGGTATATATTTAAATATAATAAAGTATCTAATATATATTTACTCACTGCAGAAGAAGATCGATGATTTTCTTCTCCGAAATATTCGCTACTGTTTTGAAGCTATTCTGAAATAAATTAGAGGCATTCTATTTATTGTATTGAAAATAATGATTTAAAATATTAAAGAAATACTAACCAGTTAGAGTTAGATACCACGTTACCGTTTCCTTAATTTTAAGATATCATCATACAATCTAAGAATAAAATATTAAATTATTTACAAATGAAACCTAACCCAAATATTCATAAATCGCAACTTTAAATCCGATAACACTTGGTAAGTTTCGGTAGATTTGGGTGCCAAACGTACGAAGTTCCGAAGACGGCTTTGCCCTTTGAAAACTTTTTCAGCTGTAAAAGTTTTTGTAGAAGAACCATGCCTCGAGATTTCAATTGGATATATCTTTTATTTATTTCATTAAATAAATAAATTATATGCAGACGTGTTGGAGACATTTCTAGTCCTCATATCTGCTGTACCGTGCGCGGACAAAATGCCTACGGACAAAATGCCTACGGACAAAATGCCTAACGGACAAATTGCCTAACGGATAAAATGCCTAACGGACAAAATGCCTAACGGACAAAATGCCTAACGGACAAAATGCCTACGGACAAAATGTCTACGGACAAAATGCCTAACGGACAAAATGCCTAACGGACAAAATGCCTAACGGACAAAATGCCTAACGGACAAAATGCCTAACGGACAAAATGCCTAACGGACAAAATGCCTACGGACAAAATGCCTACGGACAAAATGCCTACGGACAAAATGCCTAACGGACAAAATGCCTAACGGACAAAATGCCTAACGGACAAAATGCCTAACGGACAAAATGCCTAACGGACAAAATGCCTAACGGACAAAATGCCTAACGGACAAAATGCCTAACGGACAAAATGCCTAACGGACAAAATGCCTAAAATGCATTGAAACTTATTCCAAATATGGAAATTTTAGACAAAGGCTGTACTATCTTTGGTAGTAAGATGGAACTGGTATCATTTTAAAGAGAAAAATTACAAGTTATTTTGTTATTATATATGTTATTCATGTGTTTTTTTATGTATGTTATTAATATATAGTTTTAGATATATTTAATTTCAAAATATGGCCAAGACTTCAAGAAAAAAAGAAACATAATTTTTTTTAACCGGTAATATTGATGCCATTATATATATAACTTTCAATATCACTATATATATACACATAATGTAACATGTAATAATTACTGATATAACACATAATCATCATCAAATAAGGTAGTTAATATGTAATAAAATAATCCCCTTGGAATGATAATTAACAAACCTAAATATTTCTTTATTTCTTTATCAGGCAATTTAACAGTAATTATCATTGTTAGAGGATGTTCTTTAGAAGAAATTAGACTAGGGTAAGTTACGAGTTATCGGACAGTTCTACATTTTCGATCATAGCAGAGTTTTTTTTAATTTAATTTTTATGAAATATTTAAAAATAATGATCATATACCTATATACTTTTTTTATATGATCGAAAAAACTTATACCCTAGGTATGATATCACACTGTATGGCCCCCTTCACACTTGCGTTTCTCAACGCCGCCTTTAAAAAATTGCTCATGGTAAAAAGTTTAGCCACAATTGATTTTTAACGGATCCCTTCACACTTGCGTTAGAAAAAACGCTGGTGAAAAAAACCGCAAGTGTGAAGGACTCCGTTAAAATCAATTGTAGCTAAACTTTTTGCCATGAGCATTTAATATAGGCGGCGTTGAGAAACGCAAGTGTGAAGGTGGCATTCGTGTTAGATATGAAAATCAAATTTGAATTGATTTATACCCTTCAATATTGATTTAAAAAAATAAATACTTTTGTATATAAAAACTGAAATTAGAAACTATTTCTCCTGAAATTTTCTTACAATTTTTTAACATGACTATTAATTAATTATTTAATTGTCCAATTATCTGAAAAAATAACCATCAACAACAATCAGGGTGAGCTCTAAGAGCTTTACTAGGTATTAAAGATCTAACAAGTATGACGTCACGTAATTAAAATATCTGCAATAGTAAGCACATTCATCTTTCACACTTGAATATGCCTAATTAAAACAAATAGCTTCAATAAAATACAATTAATATGATTAATGGTATAATATATACATGTCGTGTACATCAAAAGGTTCAAAAAGGTAACGATACCAGTACTAAATCTTGAACGTGGGAAAGAATGTTCATGAACAAATTTTTAGAAAAAAATTGGATTTGAAAAGATTTTGCTTCATAAAAAATTCGGATTTAATTTTTCATAAATAATTTAAATCTTTAATTATTTCTGAAACAGTTTTTATACATTAGATTTCTATAATTATTATCTTCGCAGGAGGTATTTTTTAGACGGCATTAATTTATTTATTTATCATTTTGTTATTCGCATAACTCAAAAAGTCTTCAACCAAATTGCCTGAAATTTGATGTAACGATTAGTCATTATCCAGGAACCTGTTAATCAAATTTTCAGAGGGAACGGGTCAAAGGTCAAGGTCATTTATAACCCAATGATTATTGTATGGTCAAGGTCATTTATAAGCGGTGGTGAAGGTATGTGCTCTACCGAGAACCCGTTTTAGTTTGAAATAAAAACAAATGAATTATAATCATAATAACGATAAATGATTAATTTAATCATCAGTTCATGCCACACCTCTAATTAACCTATAATTTAATTAGAAACTGCAGGTAGCTACATAAATAAATAAATTAATTTCTGAGGTAGGATTATAAATTGAATATTATTTCTACACGCAACTTGACTTCATTAAGGAATTAAATGAGGTAAGTTACGAATTATTGGTCAGTTTCACATCTTCGGTCGTATGAGAAAAAAATAATATATCACTATATGATATTAATTTAAATTGGTATCCATGATACCTGCAGGTATCATGGACACCAACTTAAATATAATTATAATTTTGTTAAATGAAAATCAGAGTATCAGTCTCTATGTGGCATATGTGGCACACCAGGCAGTCAAGGGCTAATTAATATCATATTAAAATGTTCTAAATTCAATGGAAAACATGACTGCTATTTGGCTACAAAATATGACATAGAACATGTCCAGCAAGCAATCAATCAACTCAAACACTAGTCAAACCTGCAGTTGATTGATACAGAAAGAATCTAAATAGATACAAGAGGAATCTAGATACAAGATACACAGCAAACAGGAATCTATATACAAGATACACAGAAAAATCTGGGGTAAGTTCCGAGTTATCGGACTGTTCCACATTTTTGATCATGTAAGAAAAAATTATTTATGGACATCTTACCTCATATTTTTTTGTTTTATGATCGAAAGTGTGGAACCGTTCGATATCTTGAACTTACCCAATCGATATCCAACCTGTGATTTCTCCTTTTAAAGTTCCTCATCTCCCAAACTAAAGTGCGAGGTAAATACAGCTTTCAAAGGAGGAACTCTCCCTCCACCAGCCTAATAATGGCGGAAAATCTTAGAAGATCCTCCATAAACATCTGAGGCGAAACTTTGCCAATTCTATTGACGGCATTCGTTTGGGTTCATCGAATTGAAACTTCCGAACCGAAAGACTGTGAAGAGCTTTGAACAAATAGGGAAAAGGGTATACCGCAGTAAATAGTAAAGTGTTGAATAAAATAGAAAAGGGTTAAATACCTGTGTTTTAAATTGAAATAGGGGATGTTTTTAAAAGGAAATTATCCAGGAGGGGATTTTTTCTTCTGGGGATTTTTCCCGTATACCTCCCAAAGGGAGGATGCAAATAATTAAGTGATTTCGCTAAATAATTTCTATACAATAAAAATAATTGAAATTTAGGTTTTTTTAGTGTGTCATATTAAATAGAAAAATGTTGATTAAAAAGCTATGAGAAAAATTACCATTTTTTAATTCTAAATCAACCCGTTAGAAAATTATAAACTATGCATAAAGACTATATACAAGTAGAAAAAGTAGCTACAAGTAGAACAAGTAGCTACAAGTAGGTATAAGTAGCTACAAGTAGAACAAGTAGCTAAGTGTGGGACAATATCACCACATACTCCACATCCTCATTAAGTTACCATTGGTATTAGTTAAGAGTAATAACTACTACCTTGAGTAATACCTACAGCTGTTACTCTAGAATGTAGAGTAACGCAAGAGAGAAATATGCATTACTAACAGTATTTAAAGTTTTAGTTAGGTTAAGGAAAATTATGTTATTGCGACCGTTACGCATTTTCGTACATTAGTTACTTATAATTAAGGTTGTGACAATATGCATTAAAAATCATAGATCTTAAGAATATCATAGACGAAACGAAATGAAATGGTATCGAATACTATATACCGCTGGTTTAGAACCATTCAATAGTCTTTAATTCTCTCCGTCTATACTATTTTCAGGATCTATGATTTTAAACGCATATTGTCACAACCCTACTTATAATATACTGACAGTTTGGTAGAACGCGCGTCACAATGAGTGTCTACTTTAATCGTTTATTAAACTCTTAATAAAGATATAGTTTTTCCGTAAGTTTCACTCCATTGTATGTTATTTACCCTTTACCTTAGGTACCTTAACTAGGTCAATGTATCTAAGGTTTGAACGCAAGAAACCGGGTCACTGAGATCAGCTTAATTGGAAACTATGCCATTTCGAGTCATTCTGACCAGCTTACATCAGGCACAGAAGGATCAAGCAGATCTTGTCTAATCTATTGGGCTAAATTGGCTGTCTATAGTGCTTTGTGACTATGGTAGGGAGCTATGGTGGGGCCATAGGAGATTATAGTGGGCCACAGAAGATTATGGTGGGGCCACAGAAGATTAGGGTGGGGCCACAGAAGATTATGATGGGGCTATAGGAGATTGAGTAGCTTCCCCTACCTTAATTGATACTCAAACGTAGGACTTGAAATAATACATATTTTAAGTTTATATCATCATAAGAGTAAAGATTAAAGATGCACATACATATGATTGTGACACACAGATATGTGTGTCAAATATACACACAAAATGAGAAGTGTGAAGAGAAAATGTGTTTAGGTTTCACATTCGAATGTGTTTGAACTAGTATATAATGTTGTACATTTTTCACAAAACTTGGGTAAGTTACGAATTTCCACATCTTCAGTCATATGAGAAAAAACGGTTAATTAATCATTATTTCGTTTTCTTTTATTAATATCCATGATATCTCCCAGGTAGCAATATTTCTTGGGACACTATTGGGACAACATTGCCAATAATGGAACAACATTGCCAATATTGAGACAACATTGCCAATATTGGGACAACATTGGGAGTTGCAGGTATCATGGATACCAATAAAAAAATTATTATTTCGTTTTTATTCCTACTTTTTTTCTATTAAAAGAAAAAAATAAAGCAAAATAGATAAAAATATATTTAAACCTAATTACGTAATAATTTATGCAATGAATTATTTTAGGGGAACCACCCAATTACCGATACTTTGGTCATACCGATCAAAGGTTATGATTTCTTTATAATTAGGAAATTATTTAATTAGAACTAATTACCTTACTTGTATTGCATTATATTTGTGTAGTTGTGATGTATAGTTAGGGTGGGGACATAGAAGATTAAGTATGGTCCCCTCTTAATCTTCTATGGCCCCACCTTAAAATTTCCCCTCTTAATCTTCTATGGCCCCACCATAACTTTCCCCTCTTAATCTTCTATGGCCCCACCTTAAAATTTCCCCTCTTAATCTTCTATGGCCCCACCATAACTTTCCCCTCTTAATCTTCTATGGCCCCACCTTAAATTTCCCCTCCTAATCTTATACGGCCCCACCTTAAATTTCCCCTCCTAATCTTATACGGCCCACCATACATTTCTAACGATCAATGAAAAAAGAACAAAGTCTCCCACAAACTTATAATAAAATATCATCGCAAATAACCCTTTGAGATAAAAAATAATACCCTTTCTTCCCTTTGAAATAATACCCTTTCTTCCCTTTCTGTAAATAGATCTTCATTTTGATTTGAAATAAAAAATAGGAATGTAGATGACAGAAGAGTTGCCAAATGTCGTGAGATGAAATGAACCGATTGATAGCAGTCCATTTTATTTTGAAAAGTTTTAGTTCTAAACTATCCAGTTTGTATTAGTTCTAAACTATCCAGTTTGTATTAGTTCTAAACTATCCGGTTTGTATTAGTTCTAAACTATCCGGTTTGTATTAGTTCTAAACTATCCGGATTGTATTAGTTCCCCTCTCTATCTTCTATGGCCCACCATAGCTCCCATACATACCACCACTATAAAATCACACGATAATTAAAAAGGTAAAGCCCCACTAAATTACACGTCCTGATAGCTCATTAGTCGAATTACAAAGATACGCATTTTAACTTAAACTCCGTTATCGCATACAGCGTAAAAAGCTCCATCGTTCGATAGTATCTTCGGAGACCTGAGAGAGCTTACGCAAAGATACAAATTGGCAAGGTATATTTTGGAGTGGTAGAGCTTTTTTAATGGAATAGCATTATAGAGGAATAACATTTGAATATCACTTTATTCAATGTAAGACATTGTGTCGTAAGTAGATGTAAGAGGTTTTAGTTGGACCGACTCTGAGTGAGACTTGAAAGTTTGACTATCGAGAAAAAAACTTCATAAAAAATAGATGAATAACAAGTCCTATTTTTATTCATTTATTCAACATCTGAATAGTCATCTATAAAAAATCTTTAAACTCCTTGTCAATAATCATTTTTATTTTAACAACTACGTTTATCAAATCATTTGAATAACTATAATCTTCTTAGATACTGAAGTACCCTAATCAATAACCGAATAGTCTAATAACTGTCTAATAACAACTAATAATTAAGGCATATTCGAATATTTCCTTCACTATATTTAATATAATCACTCTTATTAAAAAAATTCGATATAGGAAAAAATGCATCACAAGCGGCACGATTCCTTCTTGTAGAATTATTTATCCGTCCATTTTCAATTTCGGTTTCAACTACTCGAGAGAAATGGGAAGAATAGTTGAGAACCTAGTATCAAAATTCTACTACATAGGAAAGTAAAACGGATTATGGTGTGTACTTCTTTCTGGCCAGACATCTTTTGAAGGATGGAATGCTGCTTTGATTCAAGGTTTGGTTCAATTTGTAGTCATGTGATGGAGTTTTGTAAGAGACTCGATGGTCAATCCTGATAGTTTTATTAAATCCATGGAATCAACTTCGAGAATTAGAGAGTTGTACTGTTCCGAATACAATTTCACCCCACATGGCCCAAAACCATCACAGACTGTATTTCACAATCCAACCTACGGCTGAACTTGAGGAACACCATCATTCTGATCACTTTTTTTATCATCTAAAGCCACAATAAAAAGAAAAAATTTGAAATCTAGATTCCTGAAATAGGAAGATTACGACACAAGCTTCAAGATGATACACGATTTATAAAATTAATCATCCAATTGATTGAGTTATACGCTAATCTGTTTGTTTTAATTCTTAGGCAACCTGCGTATAGAGATGCCTATGGAAGTAGCCAAAATTCATAATAAGTTGCGTCCAAGTTTTCGTTGATTAAGGCCCCCAAAATTAATTCGGATGGCGATCTATTATCTCTAATTGGGAGTTCCAAACAAACTCCTTTAATTAAGTTACTTATGAAGTACACCCAGAGGGAAAGTTATGGTGGGCCCATAGAAGAGTAAGGACCCGCGTAATCTTCTATGGCCCCACAATAAACTTCTCTTTGGGACATAGTTAACATGGGTAGGAATGTAAATAAAAAATAAAGAGAGATTTAACATTAACCTGAAATCAAAAGTGATCTATATTAAATTAATTGAAATGAATGTTTATATTAAAATGTAAATGTAACATAATGATTAAATTTATATTAAAATGTAAATGTAACATAATAATTAAATTTATATTAAAATGTAAATGTAACATAATAATTAAATTTATATTAAAATGTAAATGTAACATAATAATTAAATTTATATTAAAATGTAAATGTAACATAATAATTAAATTTATATTAAAATGTAAATGTAACATAATAATTATATATCAGTTAAATATTTATTATAGCAATATTCTAAATCTATACTATAATAAGAGCCGCGTCCGTCTGTCTGTCCGTGTGTCACACTTTTTATTTTTAACAAGTTGGGTTCGATCTGAAGACAAAATCAATTTTGTTCAGCACATTTAAACTCGTGCCTTCCTTCCTTTTTGTCCTTACACACTTTTCTCCAGTTTGTCAGTCTATACTATAATAAGAGCTGCGTCCGTCTGTCCGTGTGTCACACTTTTTATCAAGAAAAACATATTAAAAGGAAGAACAAATAATTTGTGGCAGTATCATGACTACAGGCTACAATAATAATTATTATTGGCACTATTTTGACTTTTGAGATTTTTTTGTTTAATCTGAATATGTTTATCCATAATACATAATTTCATTCGAATATAATTTAGATTCAATAACATGTACTGTACCAAGTGGTGAGTCAGTGGCCAAAATAATATCGCGTCTTGCGGAACGCTAAAATCCTTATTTTTGGGTCACGTGACTGGCAATCTATCGTCAGTTTAATGGAGAAATGATATAACGGAAAAAAAATTTAATGGAGAAATGATATAACTGAAACAAATTAAGGTTTTACACCGTCTTCCATAGCGTCCTGCAATCGCTGTAACACTTCCTCTCTCTAGAGTAGCTTATCATAACTCTTTGTACTGTACTAGTTAATATTAATTAGTTTATATTTATTCACATTCGATATAAACATCATTTTTCTCACAACACCTAATTCTAGGGTTAGTTCCGAATTATCGAACAGTTCCACATTTTTGACCGGTAGCCGGTAAATTGCTCGAAAACAATTGCTCGAAAAACAATTGCTCGAAAAACAATTGCTCGAAAAACAATTGCTCGAAAAACAATTGCTCGAAAAACAATTGCTCGAATGAACAATTGCCCGAATGAACAATTGCTCGAATGAACAATTGCTCGAAAGAACAATTGCTCGAAACACAATTGCTCGAAAAACAATTGCTCGAAAAACAATTGCTCGAATTATCAAATTGCTCGAATGAACAAAATTGCTCGAATTATAAAATTGCACAGTTTTCGATTTTATAAAAGTCAGTTATTCACCCTTGTTTCTTTTCAGTAATTGATCATTAATCATTCTATAAATGATATTAATTATTACTCATTCTGTATAATCTTTTTTTTAGACCGTTTGTGTCATCTCGTATGTAACATGTGAATTGGAATCATGTGGTGAATCACTACCATTCATGTTTTTCATAAAACCTGAAAATTTATTTATTACCAGCCTATATGTATGTGGTACCTCAATAGGTGAAATAACTCAAAGTTATGGCAGAGTTTTAATAAATCTACAAATTTTTTCGGGTTTTATAATAAAAAAACATGAATAGTAGTGATTCACCACATGATTCCAATTCACATGTTACATACGAGAATTTGTTCATTCGAGCAATTTGATAATTCGAGCAATTGTTCATTCGAGCAATTGTTCATTCGAACAATTGTTCATTCGAACAAATGTTCGTTCGAGCAATTGTTTTTCGAGCAATTTACCTAGAACCTTTTTGACCTGAATAAAACTTCTTAATTTAACATCATAACTTTAATATTTAAATTGGTATCATGGAAACCAATTTATAAGTTGAATAGTGATATTAAATAATATTTTCTTACATGATCGATAATGTGGAACCGTCCGACAACTCGTAATTTACCCTATGTCTCCATCTTGAAGACGTCAGGACAGTGTTTGTTTTAGTGGGTATGGCCAAACTGATAAGGAATGGGGCGGGGGGTGAGATAAGAAGGGGGGAGATAAGAAAGGGGGGGGGGATTAGCAAGCAGATTAGGGATAATTCAGAGAGAAAATCAATAGAAGGTTTGAATTTAATGAACACTTTAAAACAACCTCGTTAACTTTATTCTTTATTTTGACGATGAAATAATTGTTTATTTGTAAAATAATTTATTACAAAATAAAATAATTTATTACAAAATAAAATAATTTATTACAAAATAAAATAATTTATTATAAAATAAAATAATTTTATAAAATAATTCTTTTTTATTTGACGCTAAAATATGTAATTAATTGTTATTTCAGGTTTAACCTTAATTTTATGTGGAATAATTATAAGGTTAAGTTAGATTTAAAAGGTATAATGGTTTATTGTATGTTTTTAGCACATCCCTGAGAATAAAATACAAGGGACTGGAAGAAGCAGTCAGAAAGGAAAATGGCTTCATGAACAAAGTCACCTACCACCGTCAATGACAAAGCTCATGAATGCAGAAAAGCTACTTCGTAAATGCAGTTACTTACTAAGGAATGTGACGAAAAGGGACACAAGCACCGGTGACTGCACTCACGGATTAAAGAGGAAAATGAAGAGGTGATAATAAATGAGACCTACGAGTTTACCTAACTCAAAAATCTAAGAGGAAAATGAAGAGGTGATAGTAAATGAAGCCAAAGAAACTATACAGATATAAAATATTGATATATGATATGATGAGCTTTTATTATAATATTGTATAGCAATAATATCTTTGTCCAAAAATTCAGTCCCTCTGATTAGTTCGTGTCGGGGTGTAATTTAATATGAATTTTAATATCAAACACCAAGATATAAATATATTGGAATTTAAATTAATATTAAATAATATAAAATTTAATATGATTTATATGTATTGTTATTGTAATTATAATCATTGATCTCAATTTATTTGTCTTTGCAAGAATATACAAATAATATTCCACTAGGGATGAACTCTTACGGTGAAGAACATTCATACAATATCTATTTACAGTCAATACAAATAATATTACACTAGGGATGAACTCTTACGGTGAAGAACATTCATACAATATCTATTTACAGTCAATACAAATAATATTCCACTAGGGATGAACTCTTACGGTGAAGAACATTCATACAATATCTATTTACAGTCAATACAAATAATATTCCACTAGGGATGAACTCTTACGGTGAAGAACATTCATACAATATCTATTTACAGTCAATACAAATAATATTCCACTGGGGATGAACTCTTACGGTGAAGAACATTCATACAATATCTATTTACAGTCAATACAAATAATATTCCACTAGGGATGAACTCTTACGGTGAAGAACATTCATACAATATCTATTTACAGTCAATACAAATAATATTCCACTAGGGATGAACTCTTACGGTGAAGAACATTCATACAATATCTATTTACAGTCAATACAAATAATATTCCAC
>CANNZV010001721.1:139208-151064 GCA_947561585.1 Caprella mutica
ACTATCAGAGAAAAGAGTCACTGTGATGATTCTAATTTTACAAATCACAGTTTTAAAATTTTGTATCATTTTCAAATATTACAATTTTGTCATCGTGTACCCAGACTAATTTTATAATATCTACAAGCATTACAATTAATAACGTTCATTTTTGGATACTTTGAATTTAGTGAATTGTGAAAAAAAATTCCTTTAACTTACAAAATATAAATGTGCATTTTTTTTAAATCTACATTTATAATTTTACTTTAATTTTACATAGAAATAAAACTACCAATAAAATATTAATGTATATTACTAATTAAATAAAAAATTATTCAAAAATCGACATTAATTATTTTTACCTTTGTTTTATTCATGAATAAAACTATCAATAAAATAGGTATAGATCATATCTATGCATAAAGAAATGCAATATATGCCCACGACTCAATAGACTGGTAATTAAATAGAAAGTATTTGGTAGAAAGAACAGAGCAAGTTAATCTTCTCAGGACTTTTAGTGGGCGGCACCTGCTAAAATGTTTCAAATAAAAGAAATAAAAGATATTATAGAAATAAAAGACAATATTGAAATAAAAGAATAAAAGATATTGAAAAAAATTAATATATTTAAACATTTCATTTTTATTCCTAAAGTATATAAATTATAATTCTAGTCATACAAAATATCCTTTACAAAACCAGACGATGTTTGCCATCATCCAATATTTGTACAGAATATTTAAATATCCTCAAAAAGTCGAAATAATCAGTTTAAATTATTTCAGAGTTCAAAGTTTCGGTAAAGTTCCCCATGTTAGTCAAAGAAAAGTTTCCGTAATTGCGGGTCAGGTTTGAGACTTGGAATCCCGCAGGAATTCTCGGGAGTGGGATTCCCGTAGAATTACGAATTATTTGTCAGTTTCACATCTTCGGTCATATAAGAAAAGATTATATCATAATTGTTATTTTATTGTTATTGGTATCCATGATACCAATAAAAATAAAATAACAATTATGATATCATTTTTCTCATATGACCGAAGATGTGAAACTGACCGATAATTCGTAATTTACCCTAAGCAAGCATTACCATTGAAATATATGAAAATGAAATTTCTGTACAATATTTTAACGAATTATCAATAATTATTAAAAAAAAATTCAATCTTGTAATTTTGGATTCAAAATTAAAATTTTAAATAGCCATTATTGATAGATTTTAATTCAACATTGAACATATCCTTTATAGGGTACTGAATCAATTACCGGATACATTTACTACTTCATTATAATTACCAGCTGGAAAAATAAATATTAATAAAAAAAAAAAAAAAAAAATATAATAAAAACAGAAAAAAACACCCTTACTGTTTATTAACAGGGCAACTCTACCGTTAACAACAGTTACTTGTTACGGTTATCACAGTCAAAATCTAATTGTTCTGTAATCATTTTCCCTTGTTTTCCTCTCTGATAGGGTTAATAGGGCTGAAGAATGTCTAACCCTATTAAATACCCTATTACGCTTTATCAATAGGTTCAATAACATGAAGGATCGTGAAAATAAACTAATGGGAAAATTGGTGACTTCAGTCCTTTTCATTTTCAGATCTACACGTTCAAAACGTTATTGTCATAAACTTTCATATTTTCATAGGATTAAATGAGATAGGGTAAGTTCTTAATTATCGGTCAGGTCCACATTTTCGGACACGTAAGAATAAATTATAAAATAATTATTTTTTGACTTTTTTTATTGACGGTTAAATTAATAGAAAACAAATTTGAAGTCAATACTAGCATTTTTACCGCTTTCCCATTCATTTAACCGTGATTAATTGAAGAGGCGTAATCTGAGCGGTGAAAACGCGTCGGTTTACTACTGCTAGTATAAAATAACTAGGACAAATATAACCGAGAGTTTCGAGACAATAAGCTATACGGTTTTAGGCCTAGTTTAAAAAAGTACAAGCAGCTCATTAGATAGCTAGGCCAACATGTTGAATAATATACCTATGGATATAGAAAGAAACATTTTAAGATGGTACAAAACTGACTTTCTGATAGTTAGGTTTCAGAGAAAAAAAAATTAACAAAATTGGACACTGTTGTGATACAATGTTATTTAAAAGTAAGTTAGAAATATAGAGATATTCTTATATGAATTATAGTCCATAACCATGGTATATAAATATATACAATATATATAGGACCTATGCTTTGGAATCGGATATGTGACGTAAACCGACGTAACTCCAATGCAATGTGTACCATTGGTGTTATTTAGACGACAGAGTACGGAAAGTTTATCACATTGTTTGTTTCACAAAAAGAAGAAGTAAATTTAAAGTACAGACGTTGTTTATCTGGTAGCCGGTAAATTGCTCGAAAACAATTGCTCGAAAGACAATTGCTCGAAAACAATTGCTCGAAAAACAATTGCTCGAATGAACAATTGCTCGAAAGAACAATTGCTCGAAAGACAATTGCTCGAAAAACAATTGCTCGAACGAACAATTGCTCGAATGAACAATTGCTCGAATTATCAAATTGCTCGAATGAACAAAATTGCTCGAATTATAAAATTTTAGATTTTATTAAAGTCAGTTATTCATGAAATGGAGCTGTACCTAACAGTCCTGGTTTCTTTTTAGTAAGTGATCAGACACAGAAAAAGGATTAGCTGAATCAAATCAAATTTGATTTGTTTTGACTCATATGAATGGGTTATTTTTGCGCCTACCTACATGGTGAGATGCCGGTACTACTCAAAAGTAGTTAAATTGACATGAGTTAAAACAAATCAGTCGTTTTGACACACTCCTAAACTTAAAAAAGTAGCGCCAACTGTCATAGCAAGTAAATTTATACACCAGATACATTGTAGTAACAGTCTTTGTGAGTTACTACAATACACTCTGTCATAGTAAAATTTTCAAAAAAGTAACTTTTAACTCTCATAGTAAGTTGATTCAATCTATAAATTGAATTGAATTAACTAATGTTTTGATGACACACCATGTCATAGTTGTTTTAACACACATGAAAACATGAATAAAGTCCAACCAACTCACGTAATAAATTGATTCAAAGCATAAACTGATGACCCACTAGATATGAGTAAACGTTTTTCTCTGTACAGTTATCATTCTATAAATGATTTTAATTATTACTAATTTTGCATAATCTATTTTTTTAGACCGATTATGTCATCTCGTATGTAACATGTGAATTGGAATAATGTGGTGAATCACTACTATTCATTTTTTTATTATAAAACACGAAAAAAAAATTGTAGATTTATTAAAACTCTGCCATTACTTTGAGTTATTTCACCTATTGAGGTGCCACATACAGATAGGCTAGTAATAAATAAATTTTCAGGTTTTATGATAAAAAACATGAATAGTAGTGATTCACCACATGATTCCAATTCACATGTTACTTACGAGATGACACAAACGATTGAAAAAAAGATTATATGCAGAATGAGTAATAATTAAAATCATTTATAGAATGATTAATGATCAATTACTAAAAAGAAACAAGGATTGTTAGGTAGAGGCTCCACTTCATGAATTACTGACTTTTATAAAATCGAAAACTGTGTAATTCTATAATTCGAGCAATTTTGTTCATTCGAGCAATTTGATAATTCGAGCAATTGTTCATTCGAGCAATTGTTAGTTCGAGCAATTGTTTTTCGAGCAATTGTCTTTCGAGCAATTGTTCTTTCGAGCAATTGTTCATTCGAGCAATTGTTTTTCGAGCAATTGTTTTCGAGCAATTGTCTTTCGAGCAATTGTTTTCGAGCAATTTACCTAGAACCTGTTTATCTTGCTTAGATGTTGTAAATGAGAATAAACCAATTGTAAATATTTTACGTAAATTAATTTAAAATAGAATAATTTTCATCCTGTGATCATTTTTTTAAGAAGTTGTTATTAAATCCTTAAAATAAGATGTAAATAAGTTTTGTAAATGATTTTTGGATCAAGTGTACTTTAAGGACCCCAGCTCAATCTGGGGTCCTTAAAGTACACTTGATCCTGATTTTTAAATAAACAATAAGGAAATCACGCAAAAAGAGCCATCAGGTTTTAAATAAGTTCTGTAAATGATTTGTAAATAAGTATTTAGATATACCACAAGGCTGTAAATAAATCCTGTAAATGATGTGTAAATAAGTATTTAGATATACAACCATGCTGTAAATAAATCCTGTAAATGATGTGTAGATAAGTAGTAAGAGGTACCACCAGGCTGTAAATAGCTCGTAAAATCACCCATCAAAAATATACCGTCGCTTCACAGCATATTGCAAACCTTAAAAGCGTTTCATCGCTTAGAGATATGTTCATTATCTTAGTAGAGATATAAACAAAGAAATTGTAACAAATAACAAATGTTAAAGCTGATGTACATGAACACTTTTAATGGTGAGACTTGTACAATTAAAGGCTAGATCTGAAAATTAAAAGATGACAGAATCATATTTTTGACAAAGATCTTTTTATGGTACAACTGTTGCAGCCACGCAAAAAGAAATTAATCATTTCGATTAATCAGTTTGATTAAAAATTATCGCATAATCAGTTTGATTAAAAATTATCACATAATCTTTTTGATTAAAAATTATCGCAAAATCTTTTTGATTAAAAATTATCGCAAAATCATTTTGATTAAAAATGATCAAATAATCATTTTGATTAATAATGATCAAATAATCATTTTGATTATAAATGATCAAATAATCATTTTGATTAAAAATGATCAAATAATCATTTTGATTAAAAATGATCAAATAATCATTTTGATTAAAAATGATCAAATAATCATTTTGATTAAAAATGATCAAATAATCATTTTGATTAAAAATGATCAAATAATCATTTTGATTAAAAATGATCAAATAATCATTTTGATTAAAAATGATCAAATAATCATTTTGATTAAAAATGATCAAATAATCATTTTGATTAATAATGATCAAATAATCATTTTGATTAATAATGATCAAATAATCATTTTGATTAAAAATGATCAAATAATCATTTTGATTAAAAATGATCAAATAATCATTTTGATTAAAAATGATCAAATAATCATTTTGATTAAAAATGATCAAATAATCATTTTGATTAAAAATGATCAAATAATCATTTTGATTAAAAATGATCAAATAATCATTTTGATTAAAAATGATCAAATAATCATTTTGATTAAAAATGATCAAATAATCATTTTGATTAAAAATGATCAAATAATCATTTTGATTAAAAATGATCAAATAATCATTTTGATTAAAAATGATCAAATAATCATTTTGATTAAAAATGATCAAATAATCATTTTGATTGATAAAATTATATTTTAATACTGTGAAAATCGAAACTTCTCGCATCTTTAATTCAATACTATAAGCCTCATTATAAGAGTACATTGATTGTTCAATAATATATGGTAAAACAAATAAAGTATATAAAAAAGAATTAGAAAACAGCATGACCCGAAATTGAGTTACGAATCTCAGTTGATAAGATTTGAGAGCATAACTCTGTGTAGCATGATAAAGGGAGCCATGCTGAACCTCATAAAATTTGATTAGATAAACTATAATAAAAATAAAATGAAGTAGAGAAAATGATAAATGAAAATAATATGACCAAACAAAGCATAAATTAGAAAAATGATTGGAAAATGAAACAAAATATAAAAAATTAAAACAATAAATAAAATTATGGAAAAATAGCACAATAAATGAAAACATGGTTAACAATAAATAAAAAAAATGGCAAATGAAAACAGAATATGACCATTAAATTATAAATTATAACATAATCACTAAGAACAGGCCGATAAACCACAAAATCTACCCAAACCACTAAAACTACAAACCTCTAAAACCATTGCACTTCATTTTGCCATCATGTTCTTAATTTGTACTTAATAAGGAGAAATAAAAGTCAAACCGCTGCCAAACGTACGAATAATGTCCCCTCAAATCCATTAAACTGAGGTACCATTTTTGAGACGCTTCCCACTGATTGGAACCGAATTAGAACAGTCCTTGATTTGATTGAAGCGCACCCAGCTGTCATCAAAGAGTTCGTCAATCAATCGTCAATCAATTGATTAATGAACTTACTGAACAATTCGTCAATAAATTGAACAAGTAGTTCATCAATCAATTGAACAAGTAGTTCGTCAATCAATTGAACAAGTAGTTCATCAATCAATTGAACAAATAGTTCGTCAATCAATTGAACAAATAGTTCATCAATCAATTGAACAAATAGTTCATCAATCAATTGAACAAATAGTTCGTCAATCAATTGAACAAATAGTTCATCAATCAATTGAACAAATAGTTCATCAATCAATTGAACAAATAGTTCGTCAATCAATTGAACAAGTAGTTCGTCAATCAATTGAACAAATAGTTCGTCAATCAATTGAACAAATAGTTCATCAATCAATTGAACAAGTAGTTCATCAATCAATTGAACAAATAGTTCATCAATCAATTGAACAAATAGTTCGTCAATCAATTGAACAAATAGTTCATCAATCAATTGAACAAGTAGTTCATCAATCAATTGAACAAATAGTTCATCAATCAATTGAACAAATAGTTCGTCAATCAATTGAACAAATAGTTCATCAATCAATTGAACAAATAGTTCATCAATCAATTGAACAAATAGTTCGTCAATCAATTGAACAAATAGTTCATCAATCAATTGAACAAATAGTTCATCAATCAATTGAACAAATAGTTCATCAATCAATTGAACAAATAGTTCATCAATCAATTGAACAAATAGTTCATCAATCAATTGAACAAATAGTTCATCAATCAATTGAACAAATAGTTCATCAATCGATTGAACAAATAGTTCATCAATCAATTGAACAAATAGCTCATCAATCAATTGAACAAATAGTTCGTCAATCAATTGAACAAATAGTTCGTCAATCAATCGAACAAATAGTTCATCAATCAATTGACAAAACAGTACGTCAATCAAATGATCAAACAGTTCGTCAATCAATTGATCAAACAGTTCGTCAATCAATTGATCAAACAGTTCGCCAATCAACTTATGAAAGATAATAGTTGAGAATAAGTTGACTATTCATTGAGTTGTAGCTCTAATTTACATCGTGTTGCAGAAGTGTTGGTGACATTTCTAGTCCTCATATCTGCTGTACTATCATTGATACTAAGATGGTACTGGTACCATCTTAAAGGGAAATTATATAAGTTATTGTAAATGATTCTGTTTTTTATATGTGCTTATTAGTTTTAGAGATAATTGATGTTACATTGTGTACTAACCTGTATAAAAAGAGACCTTGAAATCTGTACAAACCAGTTCTTAAATATGTTTAACTGCATAGATCTATGCACTTGGAAACAAGCAAAAAAATTGACTATATGATTGGGATCTATATACCCAGATGCAAAGTTATGGTGGGGCCATAGAAGATTAAGTGAGACCCATTTTAATCTTCTATGGCCCCACCATAACTTTCTCTCGGGGTATATACAATGATACTGACAGTAAATGTAATTCACATGAAACAAAATATAATATAATAATAATCTATACTAATAATTTCCCTCGTGTGTTTGTTTATTTATTTATTTGGTGTCCGCTTCTACACGATGGGTATTAAACATGAAGAATGTAACTATGGTACGCACGGGAATATATTGACTTGATATTCAAATATCCTGTTTTTTATTCAATTTTTAAATGTATTTTATCTATAAAATAAATTAGACTTTGCAGAAAAATAAATTCTAATTGAATTAATTAAAAGTAACCTAATAACGGGTAAGAAATTGGTATTGATGATGACCCGTTATTTTTAACGGGCAAATACACTAGTAAATATAATATTATTGAATCTTAAAAATAGAGTACAAAATTTAAGTCAACATTTTTCCAGTTTTATTTGAGGAAACGAAGAAAGAGAGCATGCTGTGGTATATATCTGTACCACACTTTGAAGTCTCTGATTCCTCTAAAGTAGCGATAGAGTTAGAGGTTCTCCTCTAAAAGGCCCACTAGAGGTAGAGGTTAGAGGACCAAAGTAGCTTACCCTGTGACATCTAATCCTTTTGCTGTAGATGGTTAGAAAAAAGACACTTCCTGTGATCCTTTTAACGGAACTAAAGTGATCACAGTCAGTGTATCGCAGAGAAAAAGGAGAATGGTAGAAAAAGATGCCCACCTTAATCTTCCATGGCCCCAACATACTGTAATACAAGAAATTTGGTTGAATACTTTTTCAGTTATGCGAATAACAAGATGATAAATAAATAAATAAAATATATAATTAAAAAAGAATTGAACAAAATTGCCTGATATTTTGTGGGACAATTGGTCAATATCCAAGAACCAATTGGTTACATTTTGGAAACAAACGGGTCAAAGGTCAAAGTCAAGATCATTTATAAGCGGGGGAGGAGGTTTGCGCTCTACCAGTGCCCGTCATCTAGTGTTGAATATTTTAGAAAAGTGGTAATTTAATTTCACCATAATAATTTAAAAAATCTAAAACTGTACAAAAATTCCAAAATACACCATTAACAACTCAATAATTATTACCATTTCACGTCAAAGAAACAAGTGACTGCTCTTAAATTCAAAGTCTTTATCTTTGATTCATTATTCAGGTAGCAAGACTGACACTCAAAACAGGTTTTTACTGAAGGAACATACTCTATAACTATCAAATGCAACAACATTGTCATTTATTAAAAGAAGATATTACAGCTAGATATCCCAGGTAGGAAGTTATGGTGGGGCCATGGAAGATTGAGAGAGAAAGTTATGGTGGGACCATAGAAGATTGAGTGAGAAAGTTATGGTGGGGCCATAGAAGAGTAGGAGAGAAAGTTATGGTGGGGCCATATAAGAGTAAGAGAGAACGTTATGGTGGGGCCATAGAAGAGTAAGAGAGAAAGTTATGGTGGGACCATAGAAGATTGTGAAGGCTTTACCATATTTCAGTCAAGGGATCGTAAATAATAGACATATCATAATTCATAAAGACATGAACCTGTTCAATTGTTAGAGAAATATTATCGAAACTTAAATAGAACAGTTTGTCTATTTAAGGATATAGAGATTTTGAATATTCTCATAATTAACGGTGATTATAAATACCTGACGCTAATCATTTGTAAGTTAAATAGAAACTAATAAACCTAGAGTATTGAGGTGAATTTATGCGAAAAGAGAACATGAGGGGGGGGGGGGGGTTATATCTTAATTTTTCTATTATAATAATATCTTTTAAATGATAGTTACAGTTTACTGTAGAAAAACTTGAACTATTTTTAAGGTCTGTTCCGTCACTTTTTTGCGTTAAAATGTTGTTTAAGTTATTCCATTGTGCATTAAAATGTTGTTTGAGTTATCCCATTGTGCATTGAAATGTTGTTTAAGTTATTCCATTGTGCATTAAAATGTTGTTTAAGTTATCCCATTGTGCATTAAAATGTTGTTTAAGTTATTCCATTGTGCATTAAAATGTTGTTTAAGTTATTCCATTGTGCATTGAAATGTTGTTTAAGTTATTCCATTGTGCATTAAAATGTTGTTTAAGTTATTCCATTGTGCATTAAAATGTTGTTTAAGTTATTCCATTGTGCATTAAAATGTTGTTTAAGTTATCCCATTGTGCATTAAAATGTTGTTTGAGTTATTCCATTGTGCATGAAAATGTTGTTTGAGTTATTCCCAAAGTAAACTCTTTCCACTCAGTGCTACAGTTTAATATACTGTCCTCACTATTGACTTCATCTTCTTTCTTATTATTTCGATAATAATCACAAGTAAAACCTGTATTGTGATTCGAAAGGAAATCGAAAATATCATTTGAGAATTTCTCTGAAGTGTTTGGATTCGAATTATTTTTGAAACAGGAGCAGCCGCCCACACGGTCGAAAAACTGATTCTTTTGGAGGACATTTTTGAAAGTGATAAACCTCTCGTTTTGGACGAATCACTGATCTAACACCGAATGATTTCTTCCTGTTATGATATCTTAAATCAATGTTTGAGTTTAACAAAGCAAAACAACATCAAGGAACTGGAAAACATTGATGAGGAATCTCCTACTTTCGCATTGCATTTTAGAGGTGGTAGGAAAAATGATGGAGAAGATGATAGGATAGACCGTAAAAAGAATTTGGGTTAATTTAAAGAATATTATTTCAATAGGCAAAAGATATCAAGAAAACCTCTTGAAATGTTTTCAATTAATTCCGTCTCAATACCCTAGGTTAATTATTAATAAATTAAAAAGAACAAGTGTTCATGAATCAATCACACATTATACAGGTGATTTAGCTAGAAAAGTATTATAAATTCACATTATATTTCACATATATTTACATTATATAGTACGTTTATAATCTTTTTTCTAATTTTTTTTTTCAAACAAAAAAAATCAGTGTTCCCTACAAATAACTAGAGTAAGTTTCGAATTATTGACCTGTTTCACATTTGCGCTCATATATAAAAAATGATTTAACATTAAAATCCTTATCTTGTTATTTTAATTGGTATCCATGATACCTGCTGGATAAAAAATTAACGAGTTCAAATGTTTTCCTAATTATATATTTTTTGCTACTCAATCGATAATGTGGAACCGTCCTATAACTCAGACCTTGGCCTAATAGTTTAAAATATATTTCAAAATGGTTTCTGTACTTTAAATAATATTCCAGTTGGAGGAATAATGAAATCCAGGGAAAATGAATCTCATTAATTACTGTCAGCTTCAAAGGGTGAGAATTATTCTCTAAAATTAAACTGTAAACAATTATTATGGGGAAATGACGTCATTATGACGATAAGGGTACACGGTGATGGGGTACACGGTGATGGGGTACATGGTGGTGGGGTACGTAGTGAAGGGGTACATGGTGATGGGGTACATGGTGATGGGGTACATGGTGGTGGGGTACGTAGTGATGGGGTACATGGTGATGGGGTACATGGTGATGGGGTACATGGTGGTGGGGTACGTAGTGATGGGGTACATGGTGATGGGGTACACGGTGATGGGGTACGCGGTGATGGGGTACACGGTGATAGGGTACATGGTGATAGGGTACATGGTGATAGGGTACATGGTGATAGGGTACATGGTGATGGGGTACGCGGTGATGGGGTACACGGTGATGGGGTACACGGTGATGGGGTACACGGTGATGGGGTACGCGGTGATGGGGTACACGGTGATAGGGTACATGGTGATAGGGTACATGGTGATAGGGTACATGGTGATAGGGTACATGGTGATAGGGTACATGGTGATAGGGTACATGGTGATAGGGTACATGGTGATGGGGTACATGGTGATGGGGTACATGGTGATAGGGTACATGGTGATGGGGTACATGGTGATGGGGTACATGGTGATAGGGTACATGGTGATAGGGTACATGGTGATAGGGTACATGGTGATGGGGTACATGGTGATGGGGTACATGGTGATA
Organism: Caprella mutica; assembly: GCA_947561585.1. Taxonomy (NCBI): domain Eukaryota; kingdom Metazoa; phylum Arthropoda; class Malacostraca; order Amphipoda; family Caprellidae; genus Caprella; species Caprella mutica. Next base: position 150,721 of record CANNZV010001721.1, read on the forward strand.
GGGTACATGGTGATGGGGTACATGGTGATAGGGTACATGGTGATGGGGTACATGGTGATAGGGTACATGGTGATAGGGTACATGGTGATAGGGTACATGGTGATAGGGTACATGGTGATGGGGTACATGGTGATAGGGTACATGGTGATGGGGTACATGGTGATAGGGTACATGGTGATAGGGTACATGGTGATAGGGTACATGGTGATAGGGTACATGGTGATAGGGTACATGGTGATAGGGTACATGGTGATAGGGTACATGGTGATAGGGTACATGGTGATAGGGTACATGGTGATAGGGTACATGGTGATAGGGTACATGGTGATAGGGTACATGGTGAT
>CANNZV010001721.1:151115-284280 GCA_947561585.1 Caprella mutica
CATGGTGATGGGGTACATGGTGATAGGGTACATGGTGATAGGGTACATGGTGATGGGGTACATGGTGATGGGGTACATGGTGATAGGGTACATGGTGATAGGGTACATGGTGATAGGGTACATGGTGATAGGGTACATGGTGATAGGGTACACGGTGTTAGGGTACACGGTGTTAGGGTACACGGTGATAGGGTACACGGTGATGGGGTACATTGTGATAGGGTACATGGTGATAGGGTACATGGTGATAGGGTACATGGGGATGGGGTACATGGTGATAGGGTACATGGTGATAGGGTACACGGTGTTAGGGTACATGGTAACATGGATATTATAAAAAAGGTTCGCAGTGAAAAGAATCTGAGTTCTTTTGGAATTTTAATTAAAAATGTAGAAGCCGATGAACAGGAAAAATTACATTTTGGACAAAAATAAAATAAAGAATTTAATAAAGAGTTTAATAAAGAATTTATAAAGAGTTTAATTTAATATTAAAAGGAAAGAATATAAATTTCATCGAAATTCAACAGAGAATATTTAATATTTGAAGAAAAAATTGATTAAAAATATTTTGACGTGAAAATATGTTGAATATAGTTATGAAATTTAATACTTTAATAAAGCGTTAACATAATTTAACGATATTTACAAATACAGTCTCTCTTTTCTCTGATAGTACATCATCACAGTGACTCTTTTCTCTGATAGTACATCATCACAGTGACTCTTTTCTCTGATAGTACATCATCACAGTGACTCTTTTATCTGATAGTACATCATCACAGTGACTCTTTTCTCTGATAGTACATCATCACAGTAACTCTTTTATCTGATAGTACATCATCACAGTAACTCTTTTATCTGATAGTACATCATCACAGTAACTCTTTTATCTGATAGTACATCATCACAGTAACTCTTTTATCTGATAGTACATCATCACAGTGATTCTTTTCTCTGATAGTACATCATCACAGTAACTCTTTTATCTGATAGTACATCATCACAGTAACTCTTTATCTGATAGTACATCATCACAGTGACTCTTTTCTCTGATAGTACATCATCACAGTGACTCTTTTCTCTGATAGTACATCATCACAGTGACTCTTTTCTCTGATAGTACATCATCACAGGGACTCTTTTCTCTGATAGTACATCATCACAGAGACTCTTTTCTCTGATAGTACATCATCACAGGGACTCTTTTCTCTGATAGTATATCATCACAGAGACTCTTTTCTCTGATAGTACATCATCACAGTGACTCTTTTCTCTGATAGTACATCATCACAGGGACTCTTTTCTCTGATAGTACATCATCACAGAGACTCTTTTCTCTGATAGTACATCATCACAGAGACTCTTTTCTCTGATAGTACATCATCTCAGTGACTCTTTTCTCTGATAGTACATCATCACAGTGACTCTTTTCTCTGATAGTACATCATCACAGTGACTCTTTTCTCTGATAGTACATTCATCACAGAGACTCTTTTCTCTGATAGTACATCATCACAGTGACTCTTTTCTCTGATAGTACATCATCACAGGGACTCTTTTCTCTGATAGTACATCATCACAGAGACTCTTTTCTCTGATAGTACATCATCACAGTGACTCTTTTCTCTGATAGTACATCATCTCAGTGACTCTTTTCTCTGATAGTACATCATCACAGTGACTCTTTTCTCTGATAGTACATCATCACAGTGACTCTTTTCTCTGATAGTACATCATCACAGTGACTCCTTTCTCTGATAGTACATCATCACAGTGACTCCTTTCTCTGATAGTACTTCCTCTGATAGTACTTTCTCTGATAGTACTTTCTCTGATAGTACTTTCTCTGATAGTACTTTCTCTGATAGTACTTTCTCTGATAGTACTTCCTCTGATAGTACTTTCTCTGATAGTACATTCTCCATTCAAAGTTTCATTTTAATAACTGCAGTAGACTTTTATGTTGGAACTTTTTAACCAACTCTCCATGGCTTGCAAATTAGTTTTTCTAGCACCAATGTTGTAGGAACTACGGACATTGTAACTCAGAAGTTAGTGCACCGTATCACAGTCACCAGAAGCCTCATTATCAAGTAACTCTCTTAAAGTTTGTGAATGTGAACAGTGTTTGGAAGATGCAATGATGGTTATAAGGAGTTGAATGTGAAGTAAAGATGTATAGAGATGGTGAAGGGTGCTATAAACGTATGTGACAATATGCTTTTAAAATCATCTTTTACTTTCGAATCGTCTGTGATATTCTTAAGATCTATGATATTGAAATCATATTGTCGAAGCTCTAGTATTATACAGTATATATAGTGCTGGTAAAGGCACAGTACAGAATAGGGAAGTAACAACATCTTATAGGGCTGGTAAAGGCACAGTATACAGAATAGAGAAGTAACAACATCTTATAGGGCTGGTAAAGGCACAGTATACAGAATAGAGAAGTAACAACATCTTATAGGGCTGGTAAAGGCACAGTATACAGAATAGGGAAGTAACAACATCTTATAGGGCTGGTAAAGGCACAGTATACAGAATAGGGAAATAACAACATCTTATAGGGCTGGTAAAGGCACAGTATACAGAATAGAGAAGTAACAACATCTTATAGGGCTGGTAAAGGCACAGTGTACAGAATAGGGAAGTAACAACATCTTATAGGGCTGGTAAAGGCACAGTATACAGAATAGAGAAGTAACAACATCTTATAGGGCTGGTAAAGGCACAGTATACAGAATAGAGAAGTAACAACATCTTATAGGGCTGGTAAAGGCACAGTATACAGAATAGGGAAGTAACAACATCTTATAGGGCTGGTAAAGGCACAGTATACAGAATAGGGAAATAACAACATCTTATAGGGCTGGTAAAGGCACAGTATACAGAATAGAGAAGTAACAACATCTTATAGGGCTGGTAAAGGCACAGTATACAGAATAGAGAAGTAACAACATCTTATAGGGCTGGTAAAGGCACAGTATACAGAATAGGGAAATAACAACATCTTATAGGGCTGGTAAAGGATTTTTTATTACTATTGTTATCCATGAGTATTTTCGCATTTTAATTATTCCAAGATACATATTAATAGCAATATAATTTTTATATTTTCAACTAGACTAAAATACCTATTGCATATTCTACTGAAGTATATTTCCTATTTCACTTTCCCTAAGGTTTAATTTCTATTCACTTTATTAACACAATAGCCTTTACATGACTTTGGTAAATAAAGCGCAATATTCACACTACAAAAGGTGCCTCATATTTCGTGAGACAGCAATTACTAACTTGTTTGCGAGTTTGTTTGTGGGATGCTAACGTAATGTACTCGAGAGAAATTAAAATGTCTAACGAGACGAACAAAGTAAATAAAATATACATCTCGCTAAATTTGGCTTATATTGTTAACTACTAAAATGTCCGTGTCATTCTGACGTCAGAGTCGCTAGTAGAAGTAGGTATGGACACTGTATCAGAATAAAAAAATTAGTATTCCATTAAAATAGATACAAACTATTGGTTAATAAACCGGTTTATATATCGACTTATGGAATACCTAAGTTATCTTAGGACCACCGAAGATTAAGAGGAAAGCCCTACTAAATCTTCCATGGCCCCACCATTCCTCTTCCAGTACAGTTTTCCACATCTCCTCCAAGAACAGTGTTAACACCAAGCACTAAATACATCCTACCAAACGACACCAGATTTATGCAGTACTGTTGACAGTGTAACTGATACTGAATGCAATCTTACATACTATAGGGCCCGTACACACGTAGGGTTTTTAAGTCTTTCCACCAGACTTTTTGCTAAGCTCCTCCTACTTTTTTCACGAGAATAAAAGAAAAAACGATATAATTATTTATTTCGGTTGGTATCCATGATACCTGCAGTATCATTCTAAAATATATATGATTTTAAAAGCATATGATTTATCATTCAATAAACTTTTTAGTTTACTGTCTCAACTTTTACAAATTTAATTAACTACATTTATAAGCAGCTGAAGGTGGAAATTCCTATAATTCTTACTAAAAATCTTGCACTTTTCTCCCCGTTCAAAAAAAACTAGAACACATTTTGACGTCAGTGCGATAAATTGTGCATGCATCGAAAGTAGCATAAATTGCAGAAAGTGCTGCAGATATCATACAGCCGTTTCATACAGCAATTCATACAGCAATTCACACAGTAGCGGACCTTATACTCCAGTTTCTTGAGGTGAATACACAATGCAAACATTGGTTCAGGGGAAATTAACTCCAGAGTCTGGGGGGGGGGGGGTTCTTTTCTGTGTCTGGAGAGTGTTAGGACACGAAATGAACTCTGGACTAGAAATTGTTTGCGAGTGATGTTCTAGTTTGGAAAATAGATAGAATGACTGATACTCAGGAACAGAGATTTACAGATCTACAAGTGGGGAAGTACTGAGTTATCGGACGGTTCTCACTTTCGATCATATAGGAAGTTACGATATAATTATTATTTACCTTTTATTTTAATTGGTATCCATGATACCTGCAGGTATCATGGATACCAATTAAAATAAAAACTTAATAATTACTATTATATCGTCTTTTTCTTTTATCTAAAGTTAAATTATTATTTCTCTCTTTTTGATCGAAGATGTGGAACCTTCCAATAATTTGGCACTAACCCTTATCATAGTCTTCATTTCTTTTGGCACGAAAGTTCTTTCGAAATCATTTAGACTATCGGTGGTGAAAATTTCAGGAATGTATTTACTCGACTAAAACCTATGTTCAAAACACACCAGCATCAGCAGACTGCCATCTTGCCGCTCAACATTCGAATTTATGTCGAATAAATAGAAGTAATTAACATAATTTGCTCGTAATGTTCCTATATTAAATAGGCTAATAAATAGTGGAGTCTGTGAGTCTATTTACGGCGTTAATTACCGGAGAAATTTAGGAAACTGTGAAATATAACTATAGAGGATTGGTAACTACACAGGATTGGTAACTATACAGGATTGGTAACTATACAGGATTGGTAACTATACAGGATTGGTAACTATACAGGATTGGTAACTATACAGGATTGGTAACTATACAGGATTGGTAACTATACAGGATTGGTAACTATACAGGATTGGTCACTATACAGGATTGGTAACTATACAGGATTGGTCACTATACAGGATTGGTAACTATACAGGATTGGTAACTATACAGTATTGGTAACTATACAGGATTGGTCACTATACAGGATTGGTAACTATACAGGATTGGTAACTACACAGGATTGGTAACTACACAGGATTGGTAACTATACAGGATTGGTAACTACACAGGATTGGTAACTATACAGGATTGGTAACTACACAGGATTGGTAACTATACAGGATTGGTAACTACACAGGATTGGTAACTACACAGGATTGGTAACTATACAGGATTGGTAACTTCACAGTATTGGTAACTATACAGGATTGGTAACTACACAGGATTGGTAACTACACAGGATTGGTAACTACACAGGATTGGTCACTATACAGGATAGTAACTACACTGATGAAATTATTTCAAAATATTCAAGCAGTACATTGAACTGATATAATAAAATCAGTTGCACAAGTCATCACCACTTCACAGTTCTATTCATCACATTTAGTCACTGGTTCGCAGTTGTTTTACAGAACACTGCAAAGAGTCAGTGCAAAGAGTCAGTGCAAAGAGTCAGTGCAAAGAGTCACTGCAAAGAGTCACTGCAAAGAGTCAGTGCAAAGAGTCAGTGCAAAGAGTCAGTGCAAAGAGTCAGTGCAAAGAGTCAGTGCAAAGAGTCAGTGCAAAGAGTCACTGCAAAGAGTCAGTGCAAAGAGTCAGTGCAAAGAGTCAGTGCAAAGAGTCAGTGCAAAGAGTCAGTGCAAAGAGTCAGTGCAAAGAGTCAGTGCAAAGAGTCAGTGCAAAGAGTCAGTGCAAAGAGTCAGTGCAAAGAGTCACTGCAAAGAGTCAGTGCAAAGAGTCAGTGCAAAGAGTCAGTGCAAAGAGTCAGTGCAAAGAGTCAGTGCAAAGAGTCAGTGCAAAGAGTCAGTGCAAAGAGTCAGTGCAAAGAGTCAGTGCAAAGAGTCAGTGCAAAGAGTCAGTGCAAAGAGTCAGTGCAAAGAGTCAGTGCAAAGAGTCAGTGCAAAGAGTCAGTGCAAAGAGTCAGTGCAAAGAGTCAGTGCAAAGAGTCAGTGCAAAGAGTCAGTGCAAAGAGTCAGTGCAAAGAGTCAGTGCAAAGAGTCAGTGCAAAGAGTCAGTGCAAAGAGTCAGTGCAAAGAGTCAGTGCAAAGAGTCAGTGCAAAGAGTCAGTGCAAAGAGTCAGTGCAAAGAGTCAGTGCAAAGAGTCAGTGCAAAGAGTCAGTGCAAAGAGTCAGTGCAAAGAGTCAGTGCAAAGAGTCAGTGCAAAGAGTCAGTGCAAAGAGTCAGTGCAAAGAGTCAGTGCAAAGAGTCAGTGCAAAGAGTCAGTGCAAAGAGTCAGTGCAAAGAGTCACTGCAATGTTCGTTATGTAAAGAACCAATAAAGTAGATATGCTGTTACAAGATGCTAACGAATTAACATCTTATGTTTGTGGTTGAATGGAGGAAAAATTACCTGAAGGAGTAAGAGATCAATGTACAGGATTGATATTTTAGTGTGTCGTTAACTTGAGGTACGGTAGAACTCCTCTATAGTGAATGTAGTGTCCTGAGTAAGGAAGTAGCCTCTATAGTGAACAAATTTTCTTTAGTCTGTCATGAATGGTAATCAGTTTTAGAAAACTAATTACCATTTTATGGCAAATTAAACAAAATTTGTTCACTATAGAGACTACTTCCTTACTGAGGACACTACAACTATAGAGTACTTCATTATAAAGAGTTGTACTAAATTCGTAGAATATTTTAATGGTACGGTACATATTTGACGGAAAATAATATCTACGAGTATAAACTTTTTCATAAACTATTTACCCAGAAAGTTATGGGGGGGGGGGGGGTGGCTGTAGAATATAAAAAAGGATCCCCTCTTGATCTACTATGGCCCCACCATAGATATTTTTCATAGGTATTTAATTAAAAATTTAGTGATTATGCAATATATTTTAATTTGATTTAGGTTATTATATATATAATAATTTGATATATTTATCAAAGTTCATCTGAAGCGGTTTCAGAAGACTCAGGCCTATTTTAACATTAAATATCTCCAAAACTATCAAGAGCCAGTACCATTTTAGTATCAATGATAGTCCAGCAGATATGAGGACTAGAAATGTCACCAACATTTCTGAAACACGATGTTTTTCTTTTTTCTTTACATAAACTTCCTATCAATTATTTTATATTAGACGTTAGTCATTATTTAGCTAAAGGAATAGTTTTTGATTTTATTGGGGGTTTAACGTCTGCTTCCGCCATTTTGTTGACTATATCGCTGATGTTAGAAGGAAATTAAATACAAAGGGATAGGAAAAGGCAGTCAGAAAGAAAAGTGGCTTCATGAACAAAGTCACTTACCACCAGTCTGTGACAATCTCATGGATGCAGAAAAATTACTCCGTGAATGCAGTCACTTACCAAGGAATGTGACGAAAAGGGACACAAGCACCGTTGACTGCACTCACGGATGGAAGAGGAAAATGAAGAGGTGATAGTAAATGAAGCCTACGAGTCTACCTAACACAAAATCTAATACCTCGTAGTTGAAGAGCATAACCCTAGCGCTATCCTCTAAAACTACAAGTAGCGTTAAAAATGCTGAACATGGTAAAATTTATTTCAATAGAGCAATTATGTTCAACTTTAATATTCAGAATAATAAAACAATTTGAAATGAACTGTCAATGACTTAGCAGACTTAATGATAAGCTGTAAATAACTTTAATGAATTCACTGACTTATCTTAAGTGAAAGATTATCTTCAGGAATAAAAAGAACTGAAAGGAACTTTTAGGATTAGCACTAAAAGGATATTAAGTAAAGTTTACATTGTGCAAATATATAATTAAATTGCTTATTGATATATTTATGTAATTGATAACCGTAAGATGGGAAATTGATAATAGAAATTGAAGATGGCGCTGGACAGATTTTATTGTACAGTTGAATTTCAAAGTTTTAAAATTTAACTTTTTGCAAGAAAATTTAGAGGTACTCAATTTAATAAACAATTTTAGTCAAAGTAATAAATCGAAAGTACAAAAATAATAATAAAAAAAATACGAAATTAAAAAAATTAAATAAGAAATAACGAAAAATAAATGAAAAATTACGAAGATAAAAATAAATAAAAGAAGAAATTACGAAAAAAAATATAATATTACGAAAATAAAATAAAACTAGATTATGTGCACTTGGTAGAGCGCATACATTCGCCGCCGCTTTGACCCATTCTCACCTTGACCTTTGACCGGATCGCTCCCAAAATTCTACCAGATGGTTCCTGGACATTGACCAATTGTACCATCAAATTTCAGACAATTTGGTTGAATACTTTTTGAGTTAATGAGCTACAAATGGCTACTTTTTTGAATGACCATGACCTTGACCGGGTCATTCTATCAGCAGGTCACTGGACATGGACCAATCGTTTCACCAAATTTCAGGCAATTTGGTTGAACACTTTTTCAGTTAAGCGAATAACAAGATGATAAATAAATAAATAAATATACCACGGCTAAAATATCACCTTCCAACATTCTGCGGAGGTAATTAATGAAATAGATTTCGATACTGACAGTTCATAATAGGTTCTCTTTAATGCTGCCCAAAGTAAATAACTGACACAACAAACAGTGTGAGTATTTGGTCAGAGAAAATAATGCTCTCCACCGAGTAATATCAGAGAGTTTCTGGAGCAATAATCCGTGGAGTTGTTTGTTTGGACGGTGAGTGACGCTACCAATGAATTGCGTCAGCTGTCATTTGCGTCATGGATAAATTGCGTCAGGAGTTAAATGTATCAAAATTTAAATGCGCAAGATATAAATTGGGCAACCAGTGAAATATAAATGATTGATAAAAATTGATAAAATGGATAAAACTGATGAAAATGATAAAACTGATGAAAATGATAAAAAGTGATTAGATGATACAAATTATAGAATGATAAAATGTTCAAAAATGATAAAATTTCAAAGTTTTCATTTCGAGCAAAAGAATATAGTTCAATTACATCAAAGAAATACAACACATTTCAATAAATAAATATTGACTAAAGAACCTCAAAACCAAAACATAAAATTAAACACCAAAAAACAACAGAAATTTCAATACAAATTAATGGGCAACAACAACAATCAGACCACTTGCATACTCTCATGATAGAGCTAATTTCAGTCAATTATCATAATGGATATATGTTACTGTAGCAAAAGATATCAATATCATTAACTCGAGTGAAACAAAAAAACATTTAATTAATACTAATTATCTATGTTGACTCTTAGATATTAATATCTCCTAATTAGATATTAAACTCCATTAATCTCTCTAAATTAATATATACCTCACCACGGTGCTTTTAATTTGTAATATATTAAATATAAGTGCATCATAAAGAATAGTAAATATAATATCTATTAGCAAGATATTACTTGCAGATGTTAATATATATCTAATAAACTTCATATAATGTATTGTAGTGTTAAGGGCCGTACACACGTAGGGTTTTTTAAGTCTTTCCACAAGACTTTTTGCTAAGCTCCTCCTACTTTTTCCACGAGAATATAAGAAAAAACTATATAAAAATTATTTATTATAAATAATTTGCAGGTATCTTGGATACCAACTAAAATGAATAATAATTATATCATTTTTTCTTATATTCTCGTGGAAAAAGTAGGAGGAGCTTAGCAAAAAGTCTGATGGAAAAACTTAAAAAACTCTACGTGTGTACGGCCCTTTACAATGCTAACACGCATACTATTTACAATGTCAAGTTATGTGTATATGCAAATGCATATATATGCAGTATGACATTGAAATGGTGCCATATTTCGCGAAACGAGACTTTGTTGATGTGTTAACCCGAATGAGTTTGACGTGTGTTTTCTAAGCACATCTTTTTAAATTACTTTAAATCTTTCATGTCATTCCTTCTAATTTATCGGCATTTATGACTTTGTTCATACATAAATACAAAATATATATTTATAAGTTAAAAATAGTTACTTATCGGCGTAAATCACGTAAATTATGAAATTAATTATACTGTTGTGACGTGTGGCAACGTAGGAATACAGTTTGGTTAGCCTCTAAACACAAATCAGTCCACGTTTTCATGGAGTACACACACATGCGCGAGCTGTGATTGGGTCACACTCCACCCAATCACAGCTCTGCTCTCTCAGTTGCCAATGTTTTATTTACCTATTTATTTATTCCTCCTTATATGTTCAATATTTTTACTTGAGTCTTGAAATTTGGTACACATTAGTTTAGTATATATGTTCTGCTCAATTTGCCTATTTTTCACAATCTAGTGAAGCACAATTGTGCATAACTAGTGTAAGCGTACACATGTGTTGAAAGAGTTAAATGTATCGTATAAACTATGGTAATTACGACAATGGTTACTCAGGGAGAAAGTTATGGTGGGGCCATAGAAGATTAAGAGGAGGATATCCTTTTGATCTTCTATGGCCCGACCCTAAATTTCTCACTGGGTAGTCAATGATTAGTCAATATTTACGTGTAAACATAAAAAAAGGTGATGGACAAAAAAATGTAAACACTAACATTTTGGCAACATAATCTTTGAACATAATTAGGCAGGCAAAGCTTGACATATTTTAATGTTATTTGTTTATTTAACATAACTATAATTAAAGTAGCTATTTAAAAAGAAATATGTTATAGACTTTGAAAAAGAAATATGTTATAACCTTTTAAAAAGGGCAAACCTCTTTACTTTCAAAGAGGCCAAATGGTTGTATGGTAGGCGCTAGTATAGGGTAAGTTACGAGTTATTGTACGGTTCAACATTTTCGATCATATAAGAAAAAAATATATCAAAGTAATATTATTTAACTCGGTTATTTTAATTGGTATCCATGGTACCTTCAGGTATCATGGATACCAAATCAAATTAAAGTTAAATAACTATTATATTCTTCTTCTTTTTATATGATCGTAAATGTGGAACCGTCCGATAACTCGGAACTAACCCTAACTACCAAACCAAATTAGTACTGGTTATACTAGTCATAAATAAGATTAATAGTTTGAATCACTGTATTTAGTGTACTCTACAGTAACTACAGTACTTCACAGTAAAGTACTGTACTTATCTACAGTACTTCACAGTAAAGTACTGTGCTTAACTACAGTACTTCACAGTAAACTACTGTTCTTACACCCTACCTTAATACTGCAATAAAAACAGTGAGTAGACACTTTCTAATAAAACCTAAAAATAGAACTAATAAAACCTAAAATAGATCTAATAAAACCTAAAATAGAACTAATAAAACCTAAAATAAAACAAATAAAACCTGATATAGAACTAATAAAACCTAAAAATTGAACTAATAAAACCTGATATAGAACTAATAAAACCTAAAAATAGAACTAATAAAACCTAAAAATAGAACTAATAAAAACTAAAATAGATCTAATAAAACCTAAAAATAGAACAAATAAAACCTAAAAATAGAACTAATAAAACCTAAAAATAGAACTAATAAAACCTAAAATAGAACTAATAAAACCTGAGATAGAACTAATAAAACCTAAAATAGAACTAATAAAACCTGATATAGAACTAATAAAACCTAAAAATAGAACTAATAAAACCTAAAAATAGAACTAATACAACCTAAAAATAGAACTAATAAAACCTAAAATAGAACTAATAAAACCTAAAATAGAACTAATAAAACCTGATATAGAACTAATAAAACCTAAAAATAGAACTAATAAAACCTAAAAATAGAACTAATACAACCTAAAAATAGAACTAATAAAACCTAAAAATAGAACTAATAAAACCTGAAATAGAACTAATAAAGCCTATAAATAGAACTAATAAAACATGAAATAGAACTAATAAAACCTAAAAATAGAAATAATAAAACCTAAAAATAGAACTAATAAAACCTAAAATAGAACTAATAAAACCTAAAATAGAACTAATAAAACCTAAAATAGAACTAATAAAACCTAAAATAGAACTAATATCATTTTATCAAACGTACTGTAAAGCTTATTAAAAAGTATAAATATGAAAAATCTTTGATTGTAGATATGAATAAAATACATTTTAATAACAAGATAAAAAATTACATTCTTTAATCTGTTTAATATACGGTAATTGAGTATTTAGTATTAGCCCCAAACTACCTACATCACCTACCTACTTTAACCTACCTACTTTAACCTACCTACTTTAACCTAACTACTTTAACCTACCTACTTTAACCTACCTACTTTAACCTACCTACTTTAACCTACCTACACCAACCTACCTACACCAACCTACCTACTTTAACCTACCTACACCAACCTACCTACACCAACCTACCTACTTTAACCTACCTACTTTAACCCACCTACACCAACCAACCTACCTACTTTAACCCACCTACACCAACCAACCTACCTACATCACCCACCTACACCAACCTACCTACATCACCCACCTACACCAACCTACCTACATCACCCACCTACACCAACCTACCTACATCACCCACCTACACCAACCTACCTACATCACCCACCTACTCCCAAGTAGACAATTCATCAATGTCAGTTCGTATGATAATAAATTATACTGAATTTAGGTATAGCAATAAGAGAATACTTTATTATATACAACAATGATAATAATATCATTATTAAAGATAAGCATCGAAATATGAAAACTTTAAATTAAGAGAATACAAAGGACTGGAAGAAGCAGTCAGAAAGGAAAGTAACTCAATGGACAAAGTCACCTACCACCAGTTGCATGGTAACAATGCTCATGAATGCAGAAAAGCTACTCCGTGAATGACAATAAAAAAATTAAATGAATTATATGTATAAAAATATATAAACATACTGCAAATTACACCAGGCTAGGCCTAACTTCTTTAATGAATTAGAGTATGTTCCGAGTTATAGTACAGTTCCTCATTTTCGAGCATATGGAAGTAAGTATATGATTTAACATTTTAAATAGTCATTTATATATCTATACAAATCAAAATTATGAATTAAATGTTAAATTATACAGTTTAGTCTTATATGTCCGAAAATATTGAATATTTCAAAAGATGGTGTTTTAGATTTAGATTAAATATAGCACATACTATTAATTACGAAAGAAAATATAGTTTGGATTATATTATATGTACAGTATACGTTTCATCTCTTGATTTAAATATAACTATTTAAATTATTAAATATATAGTAGGCCTATTTAATAGATCAAGTTATTATATATAGTTTATAATAGATCAAGTTATTATAAATAGTTTATAATATATAAAATTATTATATTTATTGCCTTATTGACGAGTGTTTAACAAGGTATTACTGTTAACAGAGTTAAAAACCTTGGCACATGTCCAATGATGCTAATAGTGCTATTCCTACGGAAGAAGTGGTTTATAGTGCTATTCCTACGGGAGAAATGGTTTATAGTGCTATTCCTACGGGAGAAGGGGTTTATAGTGCTATTCCTACGGGAGAAGGGGTTTATAGTGCTATTCCTACGGGAGAAAGGGTTTAAAGTGCTATTCCTACGGGAGAAAGGGTTTATAGTGTTATTCTTACGGGAGAAAGGGCTCACAGTGTTATTCCTACGAAAGAAAGGGTTTTCAGTATTATTCCTACGGGAGAAGGGGTTTATAGTGCTATTCCTACGGGAGAAAGGGTTTATAGTGCTATTCCTACGGGAGAAGGGGTTTATAGTGCTATTCCTACGGGAGAAAGGGTTTATAGTGCTATTCCTACGAAAGAAAGGGTTTTCAGTATTATTCCTACGGGAGAAAGGGTTTATAGTGCTATTCCTACGGGAGAAAGGGTTTATAGTGCTATTCCTATGGGAGGAGGGGTTTATAGTGCTATTCCTACGGGATAAAAGTTTTATAGTGCTATTCCTACGGGATAAAAGGTTTACAGTGTTATTCCTACGGGAAAAAAGGTTTACAGTGCTATTCCTACGGGATGAAAGGTTTATAGTGCTATTCCTACGGGAGAAAGGGTTTACAGTGCTATTCCTACGGGAGAAAGGGTTTACAGTGCTATTCCTATACGGGAAAAAAGGTTTACAGTGCTATTCCTACGGGATAAAAGGTTAATAGTGCTATTCCTACGGGAGAAAGGGTTTACAGTGCTATTCCTATACGGGATAAAAGGTTAATAGTGCTATTCCTACGGGATAAAAGGTTTATAGTGCTATTCCTACGGGGAAAAGGTTTACAGTGTTATTCCTACGAGATAAAAGGTTTATAGTGTTATTCCTACGGGATAAAAGGTTTATAGTGCTATTCCTACGGGGAAAAGGTTTACAGTGTTATTCCTACGAGATAAAAGGTTTATAGTGTTATTCCTACGGGATAAAAGGTTTATAGTGTTATTCCTACGGGATAAAAGGTTTATAGTGCTATTCCTACGGGAAAAAAGGTTTGCAGTGCTATTCCTACGGGATAAAAGATTTATAGTGCTATTCCTACGGGAGAAAGGGTTTATAGTGCTATTCCTACGAGAGAAAGGGTTTATAGTGCTATTCCTAGGGGAGAAAGGGTTTATAGTGCTATTCCTATGGGAGGAGGGGTTTATAGTGCTATTCCTACGGGATAAAAGGTTTATAGTGCTATTCCTACGGGAAAAAAGGTTTGCAGTGCTATTCCTTCGGGATAAAAGGTTTGCAGTGTTATTCCTACGGGATAAAAGGTTTATAGTGTTATTCCTACGGGATAAAAGGTTTATAGTGCTATTCCTACGGGAAAAAAGGTTTGCAGTGCTATTCCTACGGGATAAAAGGTTAATAGTGCTATTCCTACGGGAGAAAGGATTTACAGTGCTATTCCTACGGGAAAAAAGTTTTATAGTGCTATTCCTACGGTATAATTCATATATTCCATTAGCTACTATGCTATTTTAAGATTTATTTCAATTTTCACATTTTATTTCCATTCAATAACAAATATAAATACTTTTCATTTCACACTAAAACATGAAAAGCTCTTTTATTCACCGCTGCCACCAGGTGAAAATTTAATTACATTGAAGTGGGGGTCCATTCGAACCACCCTTAAAATTTATCTAAAAACAGGTAAATTAATTTATTATGATTAAGTCCATGTGAATTAAATTAGCAGTAAATCACACAAGTGATATACTGTCTACAATATAAAATGAAATTAACCACAAACTGCATTTATAGTTTACATCTAAATATTTTTTTCAGTTTATTGTATTGTTTTAATTTTAATAATGAAACTTTTTTTCATTATTAATTAATGAAAAAAATTATTCTATATTCATTTAACTTGAGATATATCTTTTTAGAATTATTCTCATGTTTCACTCTCTCTCTCTTTCTCATGTTACACTCTCTTTCTCATGTTTCACTCTCTTTCTCATGTTTCACTCTCTTTCTCATGTTTCACTCTTTTTTTCACGTTTCACTCTTTTTTTCACGTTTCACTCTTTTTTTCACGTTTCACTCTCTTTCTCATGTTTCACTCTCTGTTTCACGTTTCACTCTCTTTCTCATGTTTCACTCTCTTTCTCACGTTTCATTCTCTTTCTCACGTTTCACTCTCTTTCTCACGTTTCACTCTTATTCTCACGTTTCACTCTCATTCTCACGTTTCACTCTCTTTCTCATGTTTCACTCTCTTTCTCATGTTTCATTCCCTTTCTCATGTTTCATTCCCTTTCTCATGTTTCATTCCCTTTCTCATGTTTCACTCTCTTTCTCATGTTTCATTCTCTTTCTCATGTTTCACTCTCGTTCTCATGTTTCACTCTCGTTCTCATGTTTCACTCTCTTTCTCATGTTTCATTCTCTTTCTCATGTTTCATTCTCTTTCTCATGTTTCATTCTCTTTCTCATGTTTCATTCTCTTTCTCATGTTTCATTCTCTTTCTCATGTTTCACTCTCTTTCTCATGTTTCACTCTCTGTCTCATGTTTCACTCTCTGTCTCATGTTTCATTCTCTGTCTCATGTTTCATTCTCTGTCTCATGTTTCATTCTCTGTCTCATGTTTCATTCTCTGTCTCATGTTTCATTCTCTTTCTCATGTTTCACTCTCTTTCTCATGTTTCATTCTCTTTCTCATGTTTCATTCTCTTTCTCATGTTTCATTCTCTTTCTCATGTTTCACTCTCGTTCTCATGTTTCACTCTCGTTCTCATGTTTCACTCTCTTTCTCATGTTTCACTCTCTTTCTCATGTTTCATTCTCTTTCTCATGTTTCATTCTCTTTCTCATGTTTCATTCTCTTTCTCATGTTTCATTCTCTTTCTCATGTTTCATTCTCTTTCTCATGTTTCATTCTCTTTCTCATGTTTCATTCTCTTTCTCATGTTTCATTCTCTTTCTCATGTTTCATTCTCTTTCTCATGTTTCATTCTCTTTCTCATGTTTCATTCTCTTTCTCATGTTTCATTCTCTGTCTCATGTTTCATTCTCTTTCTCATGTTTCATTCTCTTTCTCATGTTTCATTCTCTTTCTCATGTTTCATTCTCTTTCTCACGTTCCACTCTCTTTCTCACGTTCCACTCTCTTTCTCATGTTTCACTCTCTTTCTCATGTTTCACTCTCTTTCTCATTTTTCACTCTCTTTCTCATGTTTCACTCTCTTGTTTCATTTTCATGTTTCATTCTCATGTTTCACTCTCTTGTTTCACCCTCTTGTTTCATTCTTTTTCACAGCAAAATAGACGAGGGGTTTAGAGGTCAGAGGCTGCAATTCAATCAGGGGCTTCGGCCAGAAGACTTACGAAGGAGGACATCTTTCTAGCACCACACACTGTACCCACGGCAGTAACAGACACAAC
This sequence comes from Caprella mutica, assembly GCA_947561585.1. NCBI lineage: Eukaryota > Metazoa > Arthropoda > Malacostraca > Amphipoda > Caprellidae > Caprella > Caprella mutica. The sequence continues at coordinate 168,122 of CANNZV010001721.1, forward strand.
AACCATTGTGCGACACAATGTCCATCGAACTAACGCAACGAACAAAACAATATTTGGAATAAAAGGTAAGTCAGTTTTCAGGAAAGTTAGAAAATAATTAGGGTCAGTTCCGAGTTATAGGACGGTTTTACGTTTTCGATCGTATAAGAGAGAAGTAAATAATATTTATTTTTTTAAACAAATTATTACCTTTGGGTAGGACGATTGGTTATTATCCAAAAAAACATTTAATTAGATTTTGGGAGCGAACGGATCAAAGGTCAAGATCATATATAACTCATGGATTATTGGAGGGTCAAGGTCATTTATAAACGGTGGCAAAGGTATGCGCTCTACGAGTGCCAGTCATCTAGTTTAATAATTTTCCAATGGATTTAAAAAATTAATTATCATTTTACCAATCGAATCATAGTGTGTAAATAAAATGTTACACAATATACGTTTAATATTATTTATATAAGGTCTGTATTAGAATGTTTTGGCGCCAATGTTGGCAAGGTATTTATATCTTTTTCACATATATTTTTTGTTCTTATAAATAAAGATAGAAATAAGAATAATTACACATAATAATGCCAAGTAATTTAATTCGAGTCGAAAGATTTATTATCTCTTGTAAAATGTATAAATAACTTAGATATGTACGATAAATCTTAACATGTTTTTATAGTTAAATAAAATATTAATTAAAATACAATCATATGATAAATAAAGAAGATGTAACCAAGAAATATATCATTTTGTATTATGAATTAAATAAATCTCATATGTCAAAATTACAGTCAACGTTAGAAAATTTAAGTTTAAAAATAGAATAAAAAAAATATAGAATAATTCTTCCATCCATCAGAGAATAATTCTAAAATGATCGCACACTGTTCGACAACTTTTCGAAAAAACTTCGATACAAGTGAAAAATCATGATATTTTACGCTACTATGAACAGCTAAATTCATGGTAGGGTTCGTTACAAATTCTCGGTCGGTTTCACATTTTCGGTCATATAAGAAAAAAATGATTATATCGTTCTTCTTATATGACCAAAGATGTGAAACCGACCAACAATTCATACCCTATCCCTTCCAACTGTTAATTCTGTCTAATTCCAGTCAATGGTCCTCTCTCCCAATTCTCGTACGTCTGGAATACATCTCACGTGTTGTTCTGCATGCATTTGCCTAATATCTGAATATGCAGCAAGTTGGTTTGCAGGCAATGCGAAATGTGTACTGCAATTTACAGGCATCAACACGAAGATCTTCAGGCTATTAGACTTCAACTCTGTCTGTGAATATTGCTTGCCGCAGTGAATTGGTAGGTCTAGGAGAGGCCTGCCGAAGATCTCCAGGCTATTAGACTTCAACTCTGTCTGTGAATATTGCTTGCCGCAGTGAATTGGTAGGTCTAGGAGAGGCCTGCCGAAGATCTCCAGGCTATTAGACTTCAACTCTGTCTGTGAATATTGCTTGCCGCAGTGAATTGGTAGGTCTAGAAGAGGCCTGCCGAAGATCTCCAGGCTATTAGACTTCAACTCTGTCTGTGAATATTGCTTGCCGCAGTGAATTGGTAGGTCTAGGAGAGGCCTGCCGAAGATCTCCAGGCTATTAGACTTCAACTCTGTCTGTGAATATTGCTTGCCGCAGTGAATTGGTAGGTCTAGGAGAGGCCTGCTGAAGATCTCCAGGCTATTAGACTTCAACTCTGTATGTGAATATTGCTTACCGCAGTGAATTGGTAGGTCTAGGAGAGGCCTGCTGAAGATCTTCAATTCGCTGCGGTTATTTTTAATATTTAGGTATAGTGAAACGTATTATTATATATCTTCGCAAAATTGCAGAAGTTGTGTTTTGGTCGGCATTTGTGTATTTGTAATTTTGTTATTCGCATAACTCAAAAAGTATTCAACCAAATTGCCTGCTATTATTTGGTGAGCCTATTGTTCAATATCCTGGAACTGTTTGATTATATTTTGGAAGCAATCGGGTCAAAGGTCAAGGTCATTTATAACTCAACAAATTAGCGGTGCCGAAGGTATGCGCTCTACGAGTGCCTGTTCAAGAATTCAGTAAACTTATTGAAGCTGATGAATTATTACTAAACTTATGAATTGATAATGTATTTAAATTGTGTTTGTGTTTCGTACGTACGTTTTGCCTTTCAGAAAAAGAGGAAAAGTCTTTGACTCGGTATACTAGATAGGGGTAATAAAAACTATAGAAAATGATGTAAAGGCTATTATGTTAATAAATTGAATAGAAATTCAACCTTGTGGAAAATATAATACGAAATAACTTCAGTAGAATAAAATATATATTTCTGTACAATTAAAAACTATTTAAAAACTAATGAAGATATCTATTTTAAAATAATTACAGCGTGATTAACTCTAGGGTCACACAATTTAAAATATTTAGGTCGTTCCTATGGTATGTAGGATACATATCTAAGTATCCTAGATACGGCAAACCTATGATTAAATAGAGATACATAATCTTATAAGCCACTAAAAACTATCAAAGCTTTCCTTGTTAAAATTAATGCTTAATAAATTGAGTAATTACTTAATTATATCATTAATTCGCTATAATTAAAGTAAATGTTTTCTTTGATAACTCAGAATATTTAGAAATTAGTTTTCAGTCAGTTAAAGTCTACCAATTAATCAAAATTAATTAATTTAGTAGGGGTTTAACGTCTACTTCGGAACCAAAGGCAATATCGCTGACATCAAAAGGAAAGTAAGTACAAGGGACTGGAAGAAGCAGTCAGAAAGGAAAGTGGCTCCATGAACAAAGTCACTCACCACCGTTGGTGACAATGCTCATGAATGCAGAGAAGCTACTCTGTGAATGTAGTCACTTACCGAGGAATGTGACGAAAAGGAACACAAAAACCAAAGGCTGCGCTCACGGATGGAAGAGGAAAATGAAGAGGTGATAGTAAATGAAGCCTACGAGTCTACCTAACACAAAAATTTAAGAGGAAAATGAAGAGGTGATAGTAAATGAAGCCGACGAGTCTACCTAACGCAAAAATGTAAGAGGAAAATGAAGAGGTGATAGTAAATGAAGCTTACGAGTCTACCTAACACAAAAATTTAAGAGGAAAATGAAGAGGTAATAGTATATGAAGCCAACGAGTCTACCTAACACAAAACTAATATAAGACCTCGAAGTTGAAGAGCATAACCCTAGCGCTATCCTCTAAAACTGCAGGTAGTGTTAAAAAATGAAAAAAATGCTAAAAATGAAAAAAGTCAATCCATAATCCAAATTACAACAGTTCAGAGTCCAAAGGACGCCACCCCTTCCCTCCCAATCACCACAGACAGCTTCATATTAACTATACAAAGTTATTATTCACGTTTATACATTATAAATAGGCCTGTATATTTTTCTATAGAATGCTCCGCCATGTTACAAGTACTAGAGGTTTACTATGTCAACTAATTAATACTTATGAATCTAATGTTTATTTACCAGTGGGAAGTAGTTTGCTATTTGACTTCAGAATTGTGAATTGAAGTAATCAAACATTTTTATTAATTAATACTTTATAGCGTGTAGTGTCTATAGAATCGAACCACGGTAATTAAATTTAAATTCTATTACATTATGGCACGTATTATCATACAGTTACTTATTCCCGTACAGTTGCGTATTATTCCCGTACGTTTAAGTATTCCCGTACAGTTGAGTACTATTTCCGTACTGTTGCGTATTATTCCCGTACGTTTACGTATTCCCGTACAGTTGCGTATTATTCCCGTACAGTTGTGTATTATTCCCGTACATTTGAGTATTATTCCCGTACAGTTGCGTATTATTCCCGTACAGTTACGTATTCCCGTACAGTTGCGTATTATTCCCGTACAGTTGCGTATTATTCCCGTACGGTTACGTATTCCCGTACAGTTGCGTATTATTCTCGTACGTTTACGTATTCCCGTACAAATGCGTATTCCCGTACAAATGCGTATTCCCGTACAAATGCGTATTCCCGTACAGTTACGCATTCTCGTACAGTTGCGTATTCCCGTATAGTTGCTTATTCGCATTTCAGTTGCGTATTCCCGTAAGGCTAAGTTTTACCGTATAATTAAGTATTCCCGTACAGTTACGTATTCCCGTACAGTTGCGTATTCCCGTACAGTTGCATATTCCCGTACAATTACGTATTCACGTACAATTAAGTATTCCAGTACAGTTACGTATTCCCGTACAGTTACGTATTCCCGTACAGTTGCGTATTCCCGTACAGTTGCATATTCCCGTACAATTACGTATTCACGTACAATTAAGTATTCCAGTACAGTTACGTATTCACGTACAATTACGTATTCCCGTACACCACATTCACTGGTTAATTAATTTTAAAAGCTGTTTCTATAATAAAGTGTTGAAAAGATTAAAGTAAACACCCACTGTGACACATTCTACCAAACTGTCAGTATATTTATATTATAAGTAACTAATGTACGAAATTGCGTAACGGTCGCAATGACGTAACTTACCCTATCTCTATTGGCTTAAAGAAAATTCTTTACTAACTATATAGGCTAATATTTATTTTCTTGAACAGTTTCAAAATAACTAATAGAGTTAGTAGAAATGAACAGTAGTATCAATAATTACTCCATTAAATTATTGCATCGTCGCAAATATGTAAAATAATAAATAAGTTTGAAAATAAATTTTTAGACTACAAAAAATATTTTAAACTTAATTTTTTAAAGATTCAGCTTCATAAAATAATTAAATTGGATAAAAAATAATATATTTTATATTCCTAACCATTGAAATTATATATAAATAGATTTTTAAATAGTAAATATCGTATTAACTTAATTAATACCTATAGATCAAAAGAAAAATTTTAAATGCATGAAAAAACAAGTTGATTAATTCTTACTCACAAATTAGTTTGAAGATGTCCGATGATGGATAAAAAAACCGCTTGATATTTTGAGCCTAAAGTTAAACTATTTAAAAAGAGATTTAAATGCTAGGCATAAATAATAAAACTGCAAGTCACTCTATTTACTATGTCCTAAATTACTATTTCACTTATTAGAAAGAACTCTCGCAAAGTCTTCTTAATTGTACGTAAATTAAGGACAGTAGCTATATTGAAAACTATAGCACCTTGCCAAAAAGTGTCTAACTCAACTGAAGGTTCTCGGAGCGACGACACACGACAACCAAACGCTACCACTCCTGAAGTCAACTGAAAACTTGGGCATGTTAAATCAGTGTATATGCGAAAAATTATTGCATTTGTCTAGGCTGCCATATTGAATAGAGGGTTTATATTATGACATCATCACTGCTGAGCCAATGGGAGGTGATAGCTGCATGGAGAATGGGGGTCAATGGAGGGTTTATATTATGACATCATCACTGCTGAGCCAATGGGAGGTGACAGCTTTTTCATATATCAGAATGAGCATTCAAAATGACGATAGTAAGTGAACTAAATTCATTTCTATTTCTATGGGACAGAATACATAGTATTTAAAACAGAAAATGATGGTCAGGATGGAGTAGGAACATAAATTCGAATGCTAATTCGAATAAGGTCTGTACTAGAGCCAAGTTGGAATGGAGTGGTCGAAGTTTTAGCGGTCAAAATAGGAGTCTATTGGCATTCAAAAACTTGTTTCATCGGAGTTTTGGTGATTTGAAAAGTTCGAACACTCTACCTACTCTCCTGAAGTAGTTAAAACTAGATGTCCAAATTTGAATAAGAGTCTTTATCACTTCATTAAAGAGTCTAGCGAATGATTCTCCTCCATTTTATTAAAGTAAATCAGAACCTGCTGATAGATTGAATCAATTGCAGTTATTCTTTATAGGTTTCTGTTTCAAAACTTTTCATTATTGTGCTTTAGAAATGTCAGGACAACCTAAAATGCTGACAAAGAACTCTCAAAGAATTGCAACACTTGGCATGGCAAAAAGAAGGATTCAGTTCTTTTATTAGTTTTCTTTATTATTTTCTTTAAAGGTTTTCATTTCAGCGAACTTTTAACAAAATGTAAATGTAATTAAAAGACAAAATTAGAGGAATTGAAAATAGATAACCTTTAAACTTAATTAAAAGTGGAACATCGCTTCCACTTTTCGAGTACTGGGAGTGTCCTAATAGTGCCACTTTTCCTAACATAAAAAAATAGGTATTCATATTTTTTTCAATTAGGAAAAGGTTACAAAAATATTTTTTTTGATTTCTGAAAAACGTTTTTTATTTAAAGTTTTGAATAGCAAAATAAATTATCTTTGCAAGAAGATACAAATAATATTCCACCGTAGGGTTGAACTTTCACGATGAAGAACATTCATACAATATCTATTTACAGTCAATACAAATAATATTCCACTAGGGATAAACTCTTACGGTGAAGAACATTCATACAATATATATTTACAGTCAATACAAATAATATTCCACTAGGGATAAACTCTTACGGTGAAGAACATTCATACAATATATATTTACAGTCAATACAAATAATATTCCACTAGGGATGAACTCTTACGGTGAAGAACATTCATACAATATCTATTTACAGTCAATACAAATAATATTACACTAGGGATAAACTCTTACGGTGAAGAACATTCATACAATATCTATTTACAGTCAATACAAATAATATTCCACTAGGGATAAACTCTTACGGTGAAGAACATTCATACAATATCTATTTACAGTCAATACAAATAATATTCCACTAGGGATGAACTCTTACGGTGGATAACATTCATACAATATCTATTTACAGTCAATACAAATAATATTCCACTTGGGATGAACTCTTACGGTGAGGAACATTCATACAATATCTATTTACAGTCAATACAAATAATATTCCACTAGGGATGAACTCTTACGGTGATGAACATTCATACAATATCTATTTACAGTCAATATAAATAATATTCCACTAGGGATGAACTCTTACGGTGAAGAACATTCATACAATATCTATTTACAGTCGATACAAATAATATTCCACTTGGGATGAACTCTTACGGTGAAGAACATTCATACAATATCTATTTACAGGCAATACAAATAATATTACACTAGGTATGATCTCTTACGGTGAAAAACATTCATACAATATCTATTTACAGTCAATACAAATAATATTCCACTTGGGATGAACTCTTACGGTGAAGAACATTCATACAATATCGTTTTACAGGAAATACAAATAATATTCCACTAGGTATGATCTCTTACGGTGAAGAACATTCATACAATATCTTTTTAAGTTAATACAAATAAATAAATATTATCTTACGTATCTATAAAATACGAATGTTTAAAATAAGCGAATTGTAAGATCAACGGTCAACCTTATAACCCAACCATTCCATTAATCAACCCTACAACTCATTCATTATATAGGCTCTAAGTCAACCCCATATGTCAACCATTAGGCTCTAAGTCAACCCCATATGTCAACCATTAGGCTCTAAGTCAACCCCATATGTCAACCATTAGGCTCTAAGTCAACCCCATATGTCAACCATTAGGCTCTAAGTCAACCCCATATCTCAACCATTAGGCTCTAAGTCAACCCCATATCTCAACCATTAGGCTCTAAGTCAACCCCATATGTCAACCATTAGGCTCTAAGTCAACCCCATATGTCAACCACCCCTATGCACATCAAATACACCTCTCAGATGCATTTCACTAGTTTACAATGCAGGTCAAATGTATTCATTGCAATCTATCACGTTGCAATAAAGTCATCTCTACAGTGTAATGACCACAACAAACAGAGACCTGTTCTAGAGCCACTAACTGCAAATGCAACGAATGGGGCAGTGGATGTGAGACAGTGACATTAGACAGAGGATTTAATGTTATGGTGACAAATAACGTCGAGGTATGTATATTATATAATATGATATATAATAATTTAATATACATAATATAATGGTATCCGGTAAATTGCTCGAAAACAATTGCTCGAAATACAATTGCTTGAAAACAATTGCTCGAAATACAATTGCTTGAAAACAATTGCTCGAAAAAAATTTGCTCGAAAGACAATTGCTCGAAAACAATTGCTCGAAAACAATTGCTCAAAAGACAATTGCTCGAAAACAATTGCTCGAAAGACAATTGCTCGAAAACGATTGCTCGAAAGACAATTGCTCGAAAGACAATTGCTGGAAAACAATTGCTCGAAAGACAATTGCTCGAAAAACAATTGCTTGAAAACAATTGCTCGAAAAACAATTGCTTGAAAAACAATTGCTCGAAAGACAATTGCTTGAAAAACAATTGCTCGAAAACAATTGCTCGTAAAACAATTGCTTGAAAACAATTGCTTGAAAACAATTGCTCGAAAGACAATTGCTTGAAAAACAATTGCTCGAAAACAATTGCTCGTAAAACAATTGCTTGAAAACAATTGCTTGAAAACAATTGCTGGAAAACAATTGCTCGAAAGACAATTGCTTGAAAACATTTGCTCGAAAGACAATTGCTCGAAAGACAATTGCTCGAAAACAATTGCTCGTAAAAAAATTGCTTGAAAACAATTGCTCGAAAGACAATTGCTTGAAAACAATAGCTGGAAAACAATTGCTCGAAAGACAATTGCTCGAAAGACAATTGCTTGAAAACATTTGCTCGAAAAACAATTGCTCGAAAGACAATTGCTCGAAAAACAATTGCTTGAAAACAATAGCTGGAAAACAATTGCTCGAAAGACAATTGCTCGAAAAACAATTGCTCGAAAACAATAGCTGGAAAACAATTGATCGAATGACAATTACTTGAAAACAATTGCTCGAAAAACAATTGCTTGAAAACAATTGCTTGAATACAATTGCTCGAACGAACAAATGCTGGAATGAAAAATTGCTCGAATGATTAATTGCTCGAAAACTTAATTGCTCAAATGTGGTTGAAGAGGAAGAGTCACCAAGATAGGGAGATCAGGTAGAGTAGGGAAAATATAAAATAAACAAGTGGCAAGGTTACAGAGGTCATGCTAACTTTAATTAGTAAGACTTAACTTTAATCAGAGGCCATATCGCTGATGTCAAAAGGAAATTATGTAAAAGAGACTGGGAAAAATCAATTGGAAAGGAAAATAGCTTCACCTTTTAATTCCCACAATATGTCGAGAAATGTTTACTCCGCACAGCATTAAGGTGCTATAGTCCCTACATCCTAAAAGATCACCAAAAAATACCCAAAATGTTCAAACAACTATCAACTAAACCATTAATTAAATAGTATTCGTAAATATACTGAAACTTTACTTTCGGGATGAAAAATTACTTTGCCATAACATTGAGTAATTTCACCAATTGAAGTGCCACATACATATATAGGTTAGTTGAACATATCTACATAATCATTCGGGTTTTAAGATAAAGACAACATGAGTAGTACCACATGATACCCATTCACATGTTACAAACGATATGACAAAAATAGCATCTAGGAAAAAATGAGAAAAAACAGGAAGAGTAAGATTTAAAATCAGTTATACAATGATTAATAGTAAATAGCTACGAGCAAATTGACACAGTCATCAATTACTAAAAAGAAACAAGGATGGATAGGTAGAGTTCCACTTCATAAATTACTGACTTTTATTAACTTGAAAACTGTGTTCAATTTTATAATTCGATCAATTGTTCATTCGACCAATTGTTCATTCGAGCAATTGTTTTTCGAGCAAACCTAATAAAATATATAATGATATCATAAGGCTACAAGGGAATTTGGAAAGGAAGTCATGTAGGAAATTGGGTAGTTATTATTTAATATGAAATTTTTTCCCAAGGTGGTATACCGTAAAGAAATTTAAAAAGGAACTAAAAGAAGAAGCAAGAAGGAAAAATGAGTCGATGACAATGCTTTTGGATGCAGAAAAGCTACTCCGTGAATGCAGTCACTTACCAAGGAATGTGACGAAAAGGGACACAAGAACTACTGGCTGCTCTCACAGACGGAAGAGGAAAATGAAGAGGTGATAAGAGAAAAAGTATAGAGTTTAATTTATTTTGATCCAAAGTTTGAATGATGTATTTTATTTTATTAAATTTTTGCACTCAGACGTCAAATGAGGTCTTTCCCATTTGTTGTGGGTTCTAATCCTGGCTGGTCATTTTATCTACCTTTTTAAATACCAGTAACAGTATATTTACCACATCAAATTTATAGACAGTAATGGTAGTTCTATTTATTTAATAATTAATATCCCTGACTCCGCTTTCACTCAAAAAAAGTTTAATTTAATTAAGTTATATAAGCCATTCATTGAACTGATATCAGAATAATTTCATATCCATGCTGTCAGCTGCTTGCCAAGTGTATTAATATTAGATAGTGTGACGGACAGACAGAGATCTTTATTCTCTTATCCTGAGAGCCTCACCTAAATAGTTTTACAGTTAAATAATTATAATTAGGGTTGTGACAATATGCTTTTTAAATCATAGATATTAATATCACAGACGAAATGAAATGGTATCGAATACTATATACCGCTATATTTTTGGGATCTATGAAAAGCATATAGTCACAACCCCATTTATGAATTTTGTTAGTTTATATTTTTATTTAATTTTTAATTAGTTCATTTATAATTTTAAGTAGAGTTACCACCTAATAATTTAACAATAGAGATAAACAATAGTGAGGTAAATAAGAAACACAGTAATTAAAGGTGAAATATATATTCAAGACTGAGGTAGTACCTACATATATAAATAAGGGACTGAAAATATCTTGAAACGTTATTTTGTTAATATCAAAAGGTATTAAATCTATAGAAGAAAGAGATCAACATCAAGAATGATAAATAATTACAAATAAACTCTTACACTTAAGAGGATAAAATTAACATTTAAATACTTTCTTTTTAAAAACTTAACCTTTAAAGTAGCTAAATTTTTTTTCTGCATCATAAAAAATACAATAAAAATTTGATATCCGACCTACATTGAAATTTTATTTAATTTTAGTCTAAATTTGCTATTAAGCAGTTATTCATTTCATAATTCGGTTAAAAATTCCACATTAAAACAACCATAAAATATGACTGGGTAAGTTCTGAGTTATCGGACGGTTCCACATTTTCTATCATATAAAAAAAATATAATAATTATTATTATAATTTAATATACTTTTCCCTTATATGATCGAAAATGTGAAACAGTCCGAAAACTCATTAGTTCCACTAACGTTGCAGCCACACCCCCTCAGTCCCTCTGTTCATCATACACAGTCATCAGTGTTAGCATTTCGTCAGCTAGAGCCTGAGTAGAGGCACAGAAGACTCTTCTGTTCATCAGGTCCAGGGGGGAACCTGCATACAAATAAAAACTTATTACAGTAAAACTCTTGAGTTATGAAGCACTCGAGTTATGAAGTATTTTCTATGTTTAAATTATAGAAAATGAAACGTCAAAGTTATCCCTCAATGACCATAGTTTTCTACGATTTCAATCATAGAAAACTATCTAGTGCACTCAAGTTAAGAAGTGGCTATGAGTTATGAAGGAACCAATACTTCATAACATAGGAGTTTCTAGGTGTTTTAAAAGTTGTCCCTATCCACTGCGAGGTGATCCAAAGAGACATGAAGAGAAGGAGGCCTTGTAGAAGAGGGGACGGTGAATAAAACTCATGTTTGTAAATATATAAAAACTGAAAACTTACTCGAATGTATGTAAAAAAAGCTAAAACTTAATAAAATCTCACATGGTGTTTGACAAACGTTTGTTTGATATCTAGTTATAGGAAATTGTTTATAGGTAGCTACCGTATTAATTTAGTTAAGGGAAAACTGACTAATATGCTCAAATAATCACCTTAATGTAAAATTATACAAAACTTAGTTTTCGATTCTACTGTTTGACAAACATTTTTCAAACTCTATTTTAATGTTTGACATCAGTTTCTAAACAGCTTTGACGAAGTGTTTGGTAGTGTGTACGGGGCATTATACTAAAAAGAGGCAAAATATTAAAAAAAATATAGTAACGATACTGTACTTGAGGCAGTAGCTACTCTATACACTTATTATCATCAAACTAATATTGAATATTAGTGTTAATTATGAAAGTGAATATTTAAAATATTTTAGTATGAGTTCTAATAATTGACGTACCATTCATGTCCATGACGACACCTCCAGCCTCCGTTACTATTATAGCACCCCCGGCCATGTCCCAGGCATGGATACCTGCAGGTAGAAGGGATGCAATGTAAAGGGATGCAATGTGAAGGGATACAATTAAGGAGTTACTTATCTAGAAAATTGGATATCTTATCAAACAAAAACATTTGAAGGAAATAAAAAAAATCACAGGGCTGATATCTAGGAAAATCGGTCATTGAATGATAAATAAAGTAAAGGATCTATCCCTAGTCATATTGGAAGGATATATCTAGTATCTACCACTTACACCCTATATTCAATCAGCTAGCTAGGTTCCTTTACTGCATTTTCCCTATCTGTCTAATAGCGTATATGTCAGTCATAGAGTTATGATAAACTACACTAGAGAGAGGTAGTGTTGCAGCGACTGCAGGACACTGAAAACCTTATTTTGTTTCAGTTATATCATTACTCCATTGAAATGACGCCAGATTGACAATTAAGTGACCTCAAAATAAGGAATTTACCGTCCTGCAAGACGCGATATAATTTTGTCCTCTGGCTCACCACTTGGTCTCAGTACACTCACCTATCTCGAAGTAAGCGTCAGCACCACCCTGTGCCACCATACACATATCAAGAGCAGCTGAACCCAAACTACGAGGACTGCAAAAAAAATTAGAGATGAGAAAAAATAGAACAAAACAAATGAAAGTAGCTAATGGTCAATAAATGAAATTAATGGTTAATAAATGAAATTAATGGTTAATAAATGAAATTAATGGTTAATAAATGAAATTAATGTTTCAAAGACAGTCAAGTGTTCAAAGCAATAGCTCGCTCACCCATGGCATTTATTAACCATTTTCTCTGTGTTACTCCTCACTATGGCCATTTTCTCCTCAGATGGACGGCACCAGCCCTCTGACATGATCAGACTGTGGGATAGTTCTGGAAAAGAGAATTTATAATACTTTAAACATTTATCATTCAACTGATCTTATTTAGTCACTTAAACTGAGTATTAAAATAAATTACTTGTTTGGTGAATGATAAAAGAGAAAAGAAAATCAATTTTTCAAATTAGAAAACATTATGTAGAAAATTTGGACTTTTTTTTAAACAAAAATAACATTCCGATAAAAAAAAAAAATTAGCTAGCTACCTGTGATTTTTATGAATTTTTACGTTTGATAATAATAAAATAATATAATATATAATTTCAATTGACTTTTTATCTAAGATCTACTCATCACATTTACCATCTAAATACCATTTAACTCACTAGTCTGTCCAGACACATTAATTTTATTGTCATTGAGGTAGGCCCCTTTGCCCTTGACTGCAGTGTACATCAGATCTAGTATGGGGTTGAACACTACCCCCACCACGGCCTGCTTCTTCACAGTGAGGCCTATGGAGATGCAAGTGTGGGGGAAAGAGTGGACGAAGTTCATTGTACCTGCCGAGAAAAATATATTTTAAAAATGAAATAAAAAATCTAGTTGAAATAATCTAGGTAAAAAAACAGCTGAAAATATCTAGCTTAACACATTTTGTAATTTTTAACAGACGGGTACACTAGAATAATTAATAATTCATCTATTATTGTAATAAATAGATACACTGTAACATAGAATTAAAAGTAACTGTCAATTTTGACGGAATGGGTACAGTAGAAACTAAAAAGGCATATACTCGATATGTGATTAATGAAATAGTTCTCACTCACCATCTACAGGGTCTATAATTCTCATTCACCATCTACAGGGACAAAAGTTCTAACTCACCATCTACAGGGACTATAGTTCTAACTCACCATCTACAGGGACTATAGTTCTAACTCACCATCTACAGGGACAAAAGTTCTAACTCACCATCTACAGGGACTATAGTTCTAACTCACCATCTACAGGGACTATAGTTCTAACTCACCATCTACAGGGTCTATAGTTCTTACTCACCATCTACAGGGACTATAGTTCTAACTCACCATCTACAGGGTCTATAGTTCTAACTCACCATCTACAGGCTCCAGAGTTCTAACTCACCATCTACAGGGTCTATAGTTCTAACTCACCATCTACAGGGTCTATAGTTCTCACTCACCATCTACAGGGACTATAGTTCTAACTCACCATCTACAGGGACTATAGTTCTAACTCACCATCTACAGGCTCCAGAGTTCTAACTCACCATCTACAGGGTCAATAGTTCTCACTCACCATCTACAGGGACTATAGTTCTAACTCACCATCTACAGGGTCTATGGTTCTAACTCACCATCTACAGGGTCTGTAGTTCTCACTCACCATCTACAGGGTCTATAATCCAAGTCGGTTCATCAGTCAGTTCATTTTTTACTCCAGCTGCAGTCGATTCTTCACCAATAAATCTGTACAACAACAATTGCATTAGACCATCGGTTGAAGTTATGTTGATGGTGAGACACAGTATATAATATAGGGTGATTTTATTGGATATAGTTGATCCATGGTGATATGTAATGAAACGAAATCACCTCGGCATAAATCTAAATTATGTAGGAAAGTACCTACAAAGTAAACACCACACATGTATAAAATCCAACATGGGAAAGACCCACAACAAAGATGAAACATAAATTATACAATTTGTTACAGATATACATATAGCTGACAATGACATGATATAAGAATTACTTGTGTGTTGGGAAGATCTTTTTGAACTCTGCTATGACAAAAATCTCCACATTTTTGTCCGTCTCTGTTACCAAGTCACAGCGATTTTCTTTTTGCTCTACAGTCTTCACTTTGTAGAAACCTTCTTTGATCATCTGCAATAAAATAAACTGTGAATAGAATAGGAAGCAGTGGCTATGGAATGAAGAATTGGTGCATTCATTTAAGTTAGTATTAAACATATCACATGTATGTAATAGGTAGCAACTATCAGAAAAAAATAAGTTACTGCATGATGTTGATTTCACAAATCACATTTTAATCACAAAAATAATAAGAAATTAAAAAAATATATTTCCAGTTATGCTTAATACATTGTAGCTACCCTACACATATTTATATTGTAATGATTTAGAATTAAGTAACTAGTTAATTTGGAAAACGGTTTTAACCAAGTATTAGGTATAGTAGAGTACCTTAATTGACTAAGAAATTTTGAACGTGGATTTGACCAAAAAACATCATTATTTTGACTAAATGATAAAGTGATTAGTAGTAGGGTTGTGACAATATGCGTTCAAAATCATTGATCCAGAAAATATTAATTGAATTAAAGAGCATTGAATGGTGCTCCTCTAGCGGTATATAGTATTCGATACCATTTCATTTCGTTTCGTCTATGCTATTCTTAATTTAATTAATTTATTAGGGGGTTTAACGTCTGCTTCGGAACCAAAGGCCATATCGCTGACGTCAAAAGGAAATTAAATACAAGGGACTGGAAGAAGCAGTCAAAGAGGAAAGTGGCTCCATGAACAAAGTCACTTACCACCGTCGGTGACAATGCTCATGGATGCAGAAAAGCTACTCCGTGAATACAGTCACTTACCAAGGAATGTGACGAAACGGGACACAAGCACCGGTGGCTGCACTCACGGATGGAAGAGGAAAATGAAGAGGTGATAGTAAATGAAGCCTACGAGCCTACCTAACACAAAATCTAAGACCTCGTAGTTGAAGAGCATAACCCTAGCGCTATCCTCTAAAACTGCAAGTAGCGTTAAAAAAATGATAAACATGGTATAAATGAAAAAAGACAATCCATAATCCAAATTACAACAGTTCGGGGCCCAAGGGACGCCACCCCCCTTCTCTTCCATTCACCACAGACAGCTTCAGGATAGAGCCCCTGGGGGTATGCTATTCTTAAGATCTTTGATTTTAAACGCATATTGTCACAACCCTAGTAATTAGTGCACATTTAATATAGCTACTCACCACACCAGCCTTCTTAGCAATTTGAATTGCAGCCAAACTGCACTCATTAAGATCAACTGTAGACATTTTTTTAAATTATGAGAATAAAATTCAAATGAGAATAAACTATAAATATCTGAAAAGGACAAAATATTTAGTTACAGCTTAAACATATTCTACAATAGTGAGGTAAATTGGGTAAGTTCATAGTTATCGAACAGTTCCACATTTTCGGATACAAGAAAAATACATATAATTAAACTTTTATCTTAACTTGTATCCTTGATACCTCCAGGTATCATGGATACCAATTAAAATGAAAAGTTAAATTATAATTTACTTTTTTCTCTCATGATCGTAAATACGGAACTGTCCAATAACTCAGAACTTACAGAGTAGCAGCCAAAATAAAAAACTATTTCACCCAAAACAACTTCTTGGTAACAAGAGTCATAACTAGCAAAAGGGACTTTGAAGAAGAAGTAGTACTAAGAATGTAGTCTGATGAAGTCTCTGACGGTACTGAATGTCATTGCAGTGATGAATTGCCTTATCTTATCTATGAGTAGGTAAATTACGAATTATCGGTCGGTTGTACATCTTCGAGAAAGAAAAAACAATATAATAACTAATATTTAATTTGCATCCATTATGCCTGCAGGTTTCATGGATAAAAATTGAATAATAATTATTACCTATATCGATCTTTCTCATATGACCGAAGATGTAAAAGCGACCAATAATTCATAACTTGCCCACTCCACAGCTCCCTAAGGAAAAAACGTAAGCAGTTAGCAACTGCAAATAGCAAATGAAACACAACTCAGTTCAGTTAAGTTTTTAGCTATATTAAAAATTACAATTGTAAAGAAAATCAAACAAAAACTAATTAACTAAGTAAAAAATCTTCTGCTAAAAAAGTAGCTAGTTAATAAATTCACTTAAAATCATTTTTTAAAGAATGTTATTTTTTATAAGTCAAATCCTTTAGCATTTTCATTTCAAATGTAGTAATAATTAGCTACTCTGATTAAGAAGATCGGCTTTATTGGACTGTTCCACATTCACGATTATATAGGAAAAAAGTTTCTTCAGGTAATTATTGCTAAACTTGTTATTTAATTATTTTATAGCTAGTTACTTTTTTCTTATATGATCGAAAGAAAATGAGGAACAGTTCGATAACTCGGAACTTACGCTAATATTAGAAAAATATTTAGGTATCTATTAAATTAAGTTTAGAAAACAAAGTTTATAGCTCTAATTAGCTAATTGGTGAATGCTAACAAATAACTAAGGTTTTAAGATAAAAGAATGAATAAAAGTTTGAATAAAAGCTGCTGCAATCACTACACGTCTAATAAAGAAATCTCTACTTATACATTTTAAAATTGGGAATAATAATAACAAGTAAATAATAAATCTTTAAAATTACAAGTAACTAAATTTAATATAAAATTTAGAAATACATCAATTGAAAAACATTGGAATAACATCTTACATAATCACAGTTTGGGGTAGGTAGAAAATTTTGTACTATCACTTGGATTCATGAACACTTTTATTTATTCTGATCAATCCTAACTCAATCAATCAAAAATGCACCAATCACTTTGTTGTTGTAGAATCATTCACTTTACTCAAGAGTAGCTGCACCAAATCCTTTGCATGTACTTTATTCATTCACTCGTACTCAGTAGTACTTGAGTAACTGCACCAAATCTTTAGCCAGTTCGGAAGAAGAGGCGCAAATTACTCTTTTAGCCATCACATCGTGCGTTGATCCTGCAATTATGTAATTTTAATCAAAATTCAGGTAAATAGAGAAAGACTAAAATTAATAGCTACAGCATATATGAGAAATATAATACAAACAGTCACTAATTTTGAAATTTGGAAAAATAAACTAATTCAATCACCTGAATTATCAATAATAACTCCCCCGGCTTCCTGCACAATGAGAACACCTGCTGCTTTGTCCCAGGGGTAGAGTTCTAAACTCACTGAGGCATCGGCAGCCCCTTCGGCAACATGGCAGATGTGGAGGGCAGCGGACCCAAGACAGCGCAACCTGCAACAGATTAAAGGCCAAATCACGTTCATACTTCATAATAGACATATTACTAGGATACATTCTAGAACCTATGCATCTTTATATAATTAAACCGCTGAGAAATTAGGGTTTGTAGAAATGGATGAAAGGTCATTTTTGCTATTAGCTAGATGGTGTTGGAACAGATTTGGTAATTCAATATGAATAAAAATATGACAAATAGCTACCTACATGCATGGAGCCTGATTTCACTGCTATGTTATTTAATTGTTGCTAATTCAATAATAATTTTAAAAATCAAATGAATCAATATTTTCTATTATTGATGTTCCCAAATGAGTCCATTCACTTTTCAGTCGAATCATAAAAAAGTTGCAAACCTCTAGCTAAACAATTTACAAAGAGTATACAAGGAAATGTTCATATGTAGCTACATACCCATGAACCTTTGGAATCAGGCTCTGCAGATTATGGTGAACAACTTCCATCCTTACAGGATTATTCCTGTAGCCCATTTCAGACATTATAAGACCCTTAGTTAAATCTGAGAGAGGTTTGATATGAGAAGCAGTTACTGAATATATAACAAATAATAACAAATCAAAAATTACACACTAACCTTTCTGACCAGATACAGATATTTTCTTTGAGTTTAAGAAAGCACCTTGCCCTTTTTTAGCAGAATAAAGTCTGTCTAGAATGGGGTTGTAAACTATCCCAATGATAGGTTCCTTAAAAATCCAGAGGGCAACAGAAACAGCCGTGTAAGGCAAAGAATGCACAAAGTTCATAGTTCCATCAACAGGGTCGATGATCCAAGTGGGTTCGTCAGATAATTCGCACTTCGCCCCAGCAGCGACTGATTCCTCACCAATGAATCTATTAAATAAATTATTTTAAACATTTACATGCAACAAATAAGATAGACAAATTCAAAGAGGAGAAATTTACTTGTGAGTTGTAAAAGCCTTTCGCAGTCCACCAATCAGGAATTTTTCAACGGACTTGTCAGTTTCAGTGACCAGATCAATGGAAGATGATTTGCATTCCACTGTTTTAGATTTGTTGAATGCTTCAAGTATCATCTGGAATATGAAAGAAAAACAAATAAGTAGCTACTTTAAATGGTGCAAAAGATTAGATAATAATTGATCAATTAATAAAAGAAATTGATTAGCTAATAACAACAGTTAACTCCTCTAAAATAAGAATATAGAATAAATCATAAATTAATTCTAATATTATGATAGTAGATATTGAAGTTACTTAAAACACAAAGATTTAACATTAGGATTCTTTTAAAAGATTAAGGAGCAAGACATAAATACTAAAAAAAACAAGATGATTTAGTCTATAAATCATCTATATACTTCACGTCAGATAAACGGCTAAGAAAACTTACCTTGCCTGCTTCGACTGAAATTTTATGGGCAATTTCAAACCATTCATTTACATCATTTGTTGAAGTAGTGACACTCATTGTTATGTTATGGTCAGTAGTGACGTAGCTAGTAATAATCAGAATGGTTGGAACCTGCTGTTGGCATAAGCATAATAATTGATTATATTTGAATAAATATAGTTCCTTTCTAAAAGACAAATATAATAGCAAGGTAACCCTGAAGTGATTAATTAATGAATAATATAAATTATAATGTTGAACTGTACAGCATACTGTAGCTATTTAATATATTGGAAAATTAAAATTGCCAGTCAGCTGCCAGCAGAATATGTAACATTTTTAACATTTTATATGTGAAAAATCCTTAATTTCCTTGTCTATTTGCATATATTATAATTTTAATGATAGTGAGAGACTACGAGTAAATGAGTATGAGTACAGATTAACAGAAAGGAAAATAGGGGAGTGGTTGGAGAACACTTTGCTAAATTAGCAGTTCCTAAATGAAGTCGGGTGTAATATGGGACATTTTTAACATTTTCTGTGTGAACAGACTGCAGACTGACATCTTTAGGTATTTTTTAAAAAACATCTTAGATCCAGTCTCCAAAATAATGGGACATTTTCCAAATTTCTAACTGAACAATCCTCCATTTCCTCCTATATTTAAGTTCCCAGGTAATAAAGAATGACCAAACTCGCAATTTTAATGGCGAGTTTGCGACAGTTAACTTGAAATATCTATTTTTCTCCTATGCTACAATGTTATTTTGGAGAGAATTTATGATAATTTGATCAGTATGGAGAGAAATTTGATTACTTTTGGAAATAGTTGAAGAGATACAATGGAGAATTTATGAGCCATAATATTTTACATGGTATTTAACTGGATAGAGCCAAAGAAAAGCCATAACGGAGGATTTCTTGAAGCCAGACTGCAGGAAATCCTCTATTTTGGCTTCTGTTCTCAGTAAAATACATATAAATATAGAAGGAAATCAAGAATTGTTCGCCAAGAAAATGTTAAATATGTCCCATGTTCTGCAGACTGGTCTTGAAGAACAGTTTACCCTTTGGGGCATTCCCTATATACTGGTCTTAAATTATTACTAAAAAACATGTTTAGATCATTTATGAACCATGTTTCAAAGTGTGGCTGGAAAGGTGCCAGTTTAATGAGGAAATGGATAAAGGTCACCAGATTTGAGGTACTGTAAAGCCAGTCTGAAAAAGATTCAAAAGGAGTTCTTCTCAGACTCAAGATTTTTTTTACAGAAATTTGGATTTGGGCACAGAAATGATCTAAAAATCTTTAAATCATTTATGAAACCATCTAAATAGATCTTTAGATCATATATGAAATTTGAAAACATCTTTAGATCAATTCTAAAAACACCTTTATCTAGATCATTTCTAAAAAACATCTCTAGATCATTTCTAAAAACATCTCTAGATCATTTCTAAAAACATCTCTAGATCATTTCTAAAAACATCTCTAGATCATTTCTAAAAATATCTTTGGATCATTTCTAAAAAACATCTCTAGATCATTTCTAAAAACATCTCTAGATCATTTCTAAAAACATCTCTAGATCATTTCTAAAAACATCTTTGGATCATTTCTAAAAACATCTTTAGATCATTTCTAAAAACATCTTTAGATCATTTCTAAAAACATCTCTAGATCATTTCTAAAAACATCTCTAGATCATCTCTAAAAACCTTTTTAGATAATTTCTAAAAACATCTTTAGATCATTTCTAAAAACATCTTTGGATCATTTCTAAAACATCTTTAGATCATTTCTAAAAACATCTTTAGATCATTTCTAAAAACATCTTTAGATCATTTCTAAAAACATCTTTAGATCATTTCTAAAATTATCTTTAGATCATCTCTAAATACATCTTTAGATCATCTCTAAATACATCTTTAGATCATTAATCATTTCTAAAAAAACACCTTTAGACTTTAAAGATCTTATTAAATCATTGATCAGTCAATTATAATTATTACATAATAATATTGGTAATAATCAGTTAATAATTACCTACCTAGTAGTGACTAACTACTGGGCATTGTCCAGTGTCCACTGAGTACCTGAATGATTTGGTTCAAACTTCATTGGTGAGATTTAGAAAAGTTTTCTGCTTAAATATTTGAATAAAATATGGTAGGTACCTATCTATAATTCCAAAATATTATTCAAATTATTGTTTAAATATTAAGAAGTTAAGATACCTAAAGGACCTCACCCTGATCCGTTATCTTTACTTGCTCCGGTCCGCCGGCAAAAAACTTTACATTGCGGAAAAATTAGAGCCAAAATATTTTTCAATCGTAACAGATGATAACAGCTGATCAGAATTGAAACAATAATTCGTAGCGCCCCTTGCGGTGAACGCTGGACTTAAAACCAAATTATTATTTTATTGAATGGTGTTAGTTATATATGAGACGAATGAACTCTCGTGTGCATACAACTAATTACTAACAAATGATTCATCAAATGAGATTATTGTTAGCCTCTTTATATTAAATGGTAATATATATATAATATACTACGTTAAGAATATTTGGGGATTAAATGAAAATATAGATTAATCGTTTATTAAATGCTATTAGAACTGAAAGGAATACAATTGTATACATACTGTTTGGTATATGTGTAAGTTATGTTAGGCACGAAATAGGGAAACTGAAGCCTGTTATAAAATATGACTAAAACAGTATGGACTTTATATTAAATATAATAATTATTTTTAATATGAATCTGCCTAAACTTTGCACACTATGAACACTAATATGATATACTACTAATCTACTATCGATAATTTCTATTTTAAAAGTGCGTTGTGGCGACATCTGGTTCCACTGGCACTAATAAGAATTGAAGTATTGTAATGACAATCGAGGTAAGTATGTTGTATGTGTGAAATTTGTTCCCTTGCTTTAAGCCCATATTACACTGTGGCGCTCGCCACGGTTTTGTTATTTTTCTCTCAAACTCCGCCCCTTTTCTCTCTAATAGCAAACAATTCCATGGCGAGCGCCATGAATTTGTGATCGCTCATTGCGCGATAGAACGAACACCGCCACCGTTTTAGAGGTGATGAAATAGTCACTGAAACCTGCTAAAGAGATTTGAAGTAATTGAAAAAGTATTTTGTTTCATTTTAAAAGTTATTTAAGACTTCGTAGGGCTACTGTGTGATACAAAAAAAAAAAGAATGAATGCTTCTGTGTAGTGTCCAGGTTTGCCATACGATCAATGGAATTAAACTTTTTAATATATACGCATGGAATTGTTTCACAGAACTATCAAAAAGATAATTAACTGAATATATATTCGTGATGACATCGAATTTTATTGGTACAATTCATTTCATAGTAAATTTTTCAATTTTCCCTAAATTTCAATGCACGATCACCGCCATATTGACTCGTCTAGTGAAATAGCAATTTTGAGTATGGTGAGCGCCATATCTATAGAGAGAGACAACAGCGCCATGGCGATCACCACAGTGTAATACGGACTTAACGTCACGTCACAAATCATTTTTTGTCGCTACCTATCAATTTTAATATTCATACTAGGGTAGGTATTAAAGAGTGAAGCTTCGCGAGCTGTTGTCACAAAAAGAGTGATTTGTGACACTAAAAACGAAAGTTATTTCTATTTGAAAAGTATGCAGCGATTATGAAGGCTAGCTAATTGTTCATTTGTCCAATTTGCCATCTTGGCGGCAGTTTCAAAGTAGCTGGAATTTAACTGAGCCCTATAATTCGTCAATTTACTGTTGTGGCCAGGATAGAGTATGAATTTCAGGATTCCAAAGCCGTTTTATTTAAAAAATACATTCGCTGTATGAAAAGTTATTAAAAATTCTTTCGGGTCTCGTACTTGATAAAAAAAAATTTAGGTTTTAAATGTTTAAACGGGACCTTTTTCTTATAACCAACACTATTATATTAGTATATTATTATTGGTGCAGCAATAAGTACTAGTAATATTACTATAATAATAATGAATTAATGATGATATATAACAGAAATTTTTAATATTTAAATTATTGTTGAAGCTACTTATATGAACACGAATTAAGAGGGATTTTACAAAAAAAAAATCAAAGTATATTTATCAAAAAAATTATCAAAGTATATCCGGCAAATAAAAAAAGTTTGATATGAAATTACAACTAAATATTTCCACAAAAAAGTCATTGCAATGACAACATAGCAAGTCATGTTGTTATTGAAAAATCTGTTATTGTTCTGTATTACATATGAAGAAAAGAAAATATTTATTAAGTAGTTATATTAAGAGTAGATTAGATATCTATAGTACGATATAGAATGTTTTCTATTATAGTACAAGAGTTGGACAAGATGATTGAAACACTAAACTTTTTAGCACTCTATAGCTAATCTAAAAATTCAGTTTTATTCAAAATGTTGATCGAAGTTTCATTATGCTTGTGGAAGTTTCACTGTGAAAGGCTCTATGTATCAGGTGGAAAACGCCCCCGAACTGATAAGTTTTATTTATACGTTTGACCGAAAGTTCCGAAACTAAATATTCCGAGACCGGATTATCTTTCACCGAATTTTCTTAGAACCGTGCAGGAAACAAGAGCCCCCAGGACATAAGCACCTCCCCCACATTTTCTTTACTCTATTTTGAATCACATAGTATTCTATTTTGCCGTTCAATTTGTCTTTTTACAATTTCAATAATAATGTTATGTACTATTCGTACATACTAGTGGTTATGTAGGATGAAGAACTCAACAAAAAGTAGTTTGAAGCTTGAAGTAGTTTGAAGGTTGCAGCTTAGGACCATTATTGTTTCTAATATATTTTAAATCAAATATCTTCTAATTCAGTACTATTCAAATCATTGTAGAACCAATCTTCAAATAGTTAAATACAATAAAATATACTACGGCATCTGTTTGATTGTACAATAACTCATTTGTTTGATTGTACAATAAACATACTAGTGGGTAATAAAACTCTACTGAAAACTCATTCGCTACAAATTAGAATATTATTCAGAAACTTCAACCATCATTTTCATGATGTTGTCTGACAAAGTTGTCGCGACTACTGCGTCCATAATGTGAGTGTTGTGCTGGAGAGAGTGAATAAATCTACCGTTAAAAGTGTTAAAAGTGTTCATCCAAATACAGGGAATCAAATGCTTTGAGGTAAGACGATCAAGGAACTCCAACTGAACATTACTTCCAATGTTACCTAGTATGCTAGTTATGTCCCTCATGTTGGTTGTAGCGTAATAACTCATCTTTTTACTTGGCTCAGCTTGTCCTTCCGGCGATAGAAGATCCACCATTTTATGCTGAGTGAGTTTTTCAATAACTTCGTGTTCAATCCCAGGAATGTAGTTATGTTGTTCTTTGAACTTGCGGTGATACTTTTTGGCTGCCGTCCAAAAATCTTTCATAATTTCTTCTGTCGAAACGTGATGAGTGAAGTTACAAATACCCATTCCAAGTCCCAGTTCATCGATCGAGTTCTTGTAGTAAACTCTGTTATCAGCAGCTTGTATGCTAGAGAGTTTCATTTGCTCTTGACGATATCCTTTTTCTTGCATCATCTTCACTGCCGCTCTTTCCACCAAAGTACAAAATCCAGTGTGCACGGTAACGCCTTCCTTCTTGCAGCGATCAATGAAACTCTTCGTCTTCAGTTTATCAACAATGTGAACAAGACAAAGAGTCCTTGGTTTTAGGAATGGAGCAACGGGGAAAGCTTTTTCAAATATCGTCTCAAAAAAAACAGAAGCGACATATTGTTTTCTTCTTTCAAGCAGCTGCGGATCTTTCAAGAAACTTTCTTCGATCTTTTCTTGCATTCTTTTCACTTGGTTCACATCAATTAGAGTACCAATTTGTTGTGATTCGTCAATTTTTTCTCCACTGATTTTAGCATTGATGAGAGTAAGCAAAGTTTTCGTTATTTGCATGCACGAGTAACCGTCTGTGATGACGTGACTATATAGAAGAACGAAATGACACAAATTCGGCAATTTTGGTTTTTCTCCATCAGCGCTGGTCGTTTCCTTTATGTAAGAATCTTGTTGCACAGAATATGGCAACAATCGCACACACCAAAGGGGTCCACCCTGAAGATTGAGTGAATAGTCGTAAGGCATCCTGTTGTAAGTCTCAAAAACATCAGCATTCTCCAGGACCTGCATGAGGATGAAGGAGTAATATTGTATCATGATTTAGAGTCAAAAATATGTAAAATATAATCATATATTTATCACATTTCTTTATCAATTTCAAATATCAGTTTGCAGATCTACAAGGTAGCAGCTTAGGACCATTATTGTTTCTAATTTATTTCAAATCAAATATCTTTTAATTCAGGACTATTCAAATCATTGTAGAACCAATCTTCAAATAGTTAAATACAATAAAATATACTACGGCATCTGTTTGAAAGTACAATAACTCATTTTTTATTGGTAATCCAAGTCACTTACTTTGAAATCAATTTTTTCTTCTTTCATGCGTTTCAACCAAAGTTCTCCCTCCTTCTCAGCAACACAAAGTCGAAGATTCGGACATTTTCTGAAGAAAAAAATTTAAATATTATTCAGTGAAAGTACGAATAATTTTGTAATTGTAATATAAATTTATCGTTTAACTGTTCAAATTCATGTCAGTAATATCATAAAAAAAACTTACAACTATGCTCCTAATTTTGCAAATTTAATATTTTGAAATCTTACAAACTTGTCGTCATATACTCGAACCAATTATAAAATATCTACATACAAGCATTACAATTAGTAAAAAAGTCAGAATATGAAATTTGTAAATTCTGACATTTTTCAATAAATGTGCACTGCATCTATCGTTAGTTTTAGTTACTTACCGATAGAGGGCGGTAGTGAGTTCATTGCCATCTTTTTCTGTGATGGGTCTAGAAGTGGAAACTCTCAGCACGTAACTAATGTAACTACCACCTGCTTTGTTTATCTCGTAAATCATTAGCTCAGGGCCTACCAAAGGCCTATAATAATCACTTGCATCCGACATCATTGAATATTTTAAATCTATAATCAAAAACTGATTATTACACTCATTGTACTCGGGAAATAAAGATTAAAGTAGGCTTACAAGAAATTCTGATTGTTTAATTGGCGCCCATATTCAGGGTACTATAAGTGTACGGGTACTGTGACGTTCTCCAATGAGCAAAATTTTGAAATGAGAATGATGATCCAAGCCAAAAAGAATATTTTATACTTTTTCCTTTCGCTATCTTGCCGATCTTCAATTTCGGGCACTATATTGAGATTGAAATGTATTTTTTCAGGAAATTATATACTTCATTTTTAAGACCAACAAAACAGGGTGAATAATCGGGTTCCAGGTATATTTTACCCTGGCAAAGTCAGTTAAGTATATATTTTTTTCAATATCGAAGACACTCGATAAGCCGCTAACATTACCTTACGGCTTATGACATACTATGCCGTTTGCTGTAGCGGTTTTTCGGCGCCGCGCACTGCATCGGCTACCCACAAAAATTTTGAATCTGATATACTATGAACGGTCTTCTCTCAGTATTTTCAACCGATTTTTTGTGTTTTCCCTCCACCGCGCGCGGCAAGGGATATCAGTAGCCATAGCTTAACATATGTTGATACTGAATAATGCAGTTGCGCACGATCGTCTTTAAATTTTCCCGCAAAGCCAACATGTACGACAGAAAGAAACCAGACAGCGGCAACCACGTCCACGTGCGACGGCGGTTTTTCTAGTATGTCACGTCTCATAGGTGTACATATGCTGACGTGTTCTTCTTTGCTGCTGCCGCTGGCAACAACGGATTGACGCGTCTAGTATGTCATGGCCCTAATGGTGCCAAACTTTGACCGGGCGTTGTTGCGGTGGTGAACTTTGCGAAGTGTAAAACTACCGCTCCTAAACGCTCGTAATATTTTGTACAGTTCAAAAATATCGGAGAGGTAGGAGTGAACAGAATCGGTGGCCGAACGTTGGTCCCATGAGCAGGAGCCAACTTCTGGTGAACGTTAACAAGCGGTGATGATTTTTGCCCTCGCTTCAGGAACGGTCTAGCAAAGTTCTTACGGTGTGACTGGGCCTTTAAATGATGAACCTCAACTATCGATTTATATGAAAAAATATGTCATAATTTTAGATAGATTAAAAAAGCAAAGTCTGTAGTAACAGGCAGTATACCTACTGCTGTACAAACTTTAAACCCCCGCCGAGCTAACGCCCACACTCGTAGAACACCGCTCTATCAACACTCGCATTCCCATGACTGGAATTCCATTTTGTGCGCGATAGAGGGTTGTCGAAATTCGGTTTATTCTCCTACCGTTCAAGGAACGCTCCAACAAAATTATGGCAGTGTGGCCTAGGCTTTAGTTTATTCACTGGAATTCATTCATCTTAAGATAAACCAATTCATTCATCTCAACCAACCATGTAGGAAAATTCAGGATGGGGGAATCTTTGGCCCAATTTTAATTTTAATAAATGTCAATGGTGATAATTATCTTTGTCTACTCCAGTCTGACTTCTAGTCTGCTTTTTTGAGTTTTTCCAGATTCAGCTCAACCCCATTGGTCAATAACTGTCAGACAGTGGCTGAATGGAAACTCACCAAACAGGTGGATTGGCAGAGGTTCATGTGGTGACATGAACATTATGTGAACACCAGCATTACTTGATCTCACATTTGCGTTTTTTAACACCGCGGAAGAAAGCTCTTCTTAAAATGTGTTTACACTTGAGGATTTTGTTTTATCACTGAGGGAAAAATTTAATGTGATTTTCGTTTCAGCGATAAAAAAAGCAAGTGTGAACACATTTAAAAAAAACTATTTTTCCGTAGTGTTAAAAAACGCAAAAGTGAAGCAGGCCTTACACCATGTGATTTCTTTCTATTGTGAATTCAGTGGTTAAGTTAAATAAGTTGAAAAACCAAATCTGTATAGTATTTACAGAAGTGTATATGCATAACATTATGGTTTCACTCCAAGCCCGTGCAACTCTAATCATTGAAAACACTGACCGTTAAACAGGATTATCTCCCCCAATAAATAGTTTCCTTATCTTTATTCATCAATCTTTGGTCCGCTACTCTTTTGTAATATTTAGAAATTATGTTGAAGGGATAGTACCTAAAGTTAAAATCAAACAATCGCCAAATTTGTTTTAAATCGATTCAGAATATTTAATTATGTAATATTTGAATGCTCGTATATTTTTAAAATGTTCATATAAAAAGTATATAATAAAATTAGCGACACCTAGCGGAAGTATTAACACTCATTAGTATGTACGTGAGTATATTTGTTGTTTTCATATTAATTTATGCATGCTGCAATTAACCTTTTTTTACGTTAAAATGGTTAAAAGATTCAAGACAAGAAGGCATCTCTAAAGCCATCTCTTCACTTAAGCTAGAATCTAGGTAGAAACTTATCTCCATTTGTTTGTTTACAAGATGGCGACATTATTGTGGCGCCATAACCGTTAGTATTTGTTAAGAAATTAATTATATAAATTGAAATATTTCCATTATTAGATTTTACTGAACATTATAATTCTACATGAATGCTTTATTCTTACTAAGCAATCGTTTTATTAGAAAAATGACATTTTTTTACAAAGTTTACTGCCCCTTTAAATTTGTTTCCATATGGTAGTTGAATACTAATTATTTTATGAGAGGATTAAATAGTTACGTTAACTGAATTAAAATTTGTTTAATTCCTTCAGTGATGTTGTTGATCCTCTGTCATTAAATCTATGTATTTAGATTCTATGCTATAATATTATCGTCATTATTCAATTAATAACTTCAGTTAAATCTGAGGGCACAGTCATAAGTGTGTACAGTTAAATTACACAAATATTGATACTATTGACAACACGTTACATGTGGAGTAAAATTAAACCTAAATAATGAAATTTTAAATTCTAGAAAAAATTGATGATGATATCATAAATACTGTATAACATAAATCTATATATTTTTAAACCAAAAGTCTTATTTATTGAATAATTTTAAAGCCTTTTAAAGGGGACCGTTCCCGGGAAAAATGGCACAATTAAAGAAAAAAAATTTATTGTGTAAATAGTTGCATTTTAACCTTCTAATAGTGTGTGCAAAATATCAGAGCTCTCATGTTACTCCAACCCCCTGGGTAGAGGGAGAAAGGGAAAAGGGGACAGGGGGGTAGGGAGTCAATATATACTCTAAAACCCAACTCTCAGCCAATTATAATTCGTAATAATTCATTATCTCGCTATATCTGGTATCTAACGTGCCACTAATCAGATGCACACTAAAAGGTATGCCCCTCAGTCAACGGCGAAGTGACGTTTGAGAAACGAGGAGGAGTGCACGCATCTTGTCCGCGCTCCACCAAAAGCTTAAAGCCCCGTCCAGACGCTCCGACAAATGCCCAGATTTTTCTGAAATCAGGTGTTCGCGAGCAAATTTGTCCGCGATATGGCAGGCAAATTTGTCCCTGATCACAAGAATCGAAACTGTCAGTGACTTTCAACATGTTGGACAAATTTGTCCCCGAACAAGTGTTCGCGACTGTTATTTGAATAAATATTTGTGATATATGGAGTAATTAGTAAATTTGATAATTACTCTCATTTTAGATATGAAAGATTGAATTAATTATATAGTAGTCTATTTATATTATTTGATTGAGATTTTTGTAAATAAATTTTTGTATTTATTAGAATAAATGTGATTAGTTATTAGTTTTCTACAAATTAGTTACTGACTAGGGTAAGTTCCGAGTTATCGAACAGTTCCACATTTTATAGGTAGCTATTTTAATTATCATGTAACTCTCATTGTAATCATTAGTTTTTCTTTCTTACTTTTCTGTAAATGTGGAACCGTCCCATAATTTGGTACTTACCCGGCCTATAAATAGGTATGAATTATTTAGTTGTTTTTCCTAATTTTACTAGGTAAGTAGATACCAACCTAACTAGAAAACTTACAGTATTCTATTTAAGGCTTATAGGAAACAGTATTCAGAAGTGAGCGTAAAACGTATAGGTACCTAGGTATACGTAAGTAGATAAAGGAAATTAAAATTTTGATAGACCTATCATGATCTATGATAGCTCTCACTTTGCAAGTACTAGGAGTGTCTGATTACCGAGACGTTTTTCTAGATGGGGTACGGTCAAGAGCCCCCCCGGTCAAGATCCCCCCCCAGTCATGAGCCCCCCCGGTCACGAGCCCCCCCGGTCATGAGCCCCCCTAGGTCATAAGCCCCCCCGGTCACGAGCCCCCCGGTCATGAGCCCCCCTGGGTCATAAGCCCCCCCGGTCACGAGCCCCCCCTCCATGTTTTTTTAATCCTTATTTACCTAGTTAAACAAATGAAGAACTACTTAGATAGAAATAACTGAGAGTTGCTAATGTTGTTTGTTGTATCCGCTAGATTGTTGTACTGCACACTTCGTGATTGTTTAATGACCTGGCAGGGGGGTTCGGGGGGTGGCACGCCCTCCGATATACATATGTTTTATGTCTAATCAGTAATGAACTACAAAAGTGTCAATAAGGATTAAATAATATTGGTAAATAAGGATTTAAAAAACAGGGGGCTCGTGACCGGGGGGGGGGCTCATGACCGGGGGGGCTCTTGACCGGGGGGGGGGCTTATGACCGGGGGGCTCTTGACCGGAGGGGGGGCTTATGACCTACACCCTTTCTAGATAGGTACTAGGAATCATACTAGATATAAGTAATTCAGGTTAGATATCTAGGTAAATATTTATATTAGGTATATAATCGACTAGATAAAATACCTAGATATTATTTATATTATATATCGTCTAGTTATCTAATTACGCATTTATATTATATAATCAGCTAGGTAGGTACCTAGTACCTCGGTAAGAATTTATATTTTACATCCGATAGGTACCTTGGTAATCATTTTTTTAATCCATGCTTGTATCTAAAATCGTTAAATTGTTAGGTATTAACTATCAACAACAACATGTGATATTTTTCCAATGAATTAATTATGCAGAATCGCGAACACGGACATTTGAGTTTCCTGATCATATTGCTCTCGTCTGGACGCGAACACAGGCAGAAATGAGATTGCCCGTGTTCGCCCGAGCAAAAGTATTTCCAAAATTTAGGGCATTTGTCGGAGCGTCTGGACGGGGCTTTATACAACACTGAGAAGATAACACGATTATCACGGCTCGGAACGGCTATGTTATTAGCCCTCAGTTACCCGCAAACCTTCACAGGAGTCGTATACAGCGTGTCAGATTATCAAACTTAGAATGGGATTTTCTATCTAAAAATCTTGTAATTCAAAAGTCTTAGGCGTTTACAATTTTGAAGCTACGGCATTGCGATTTTTTGCATTCAATTCTTCCCGGAATTCTCTACAAACTCGGAAAGAGTTTTATTTAATTTTCGAATTATTTTTCAAAATATTGAATTTTGAAATTTATATTATATTTTAATTTTTTTTTTTCACTAAAAATTTCAATAATTCGAAAACCAATTCGAAAAATCAAAAAAACGCTTCCACTGTTTGTAGAGAATCTTGTGGAGAATCGAATGCAAAAAAACATAATGTCATAGCTACAAAATTGTGGTATCCATTTATTAATTTACACACTGATCGAAACTTGTTCGAAATTCGAATAACTTGTTTTCTATGGGTCGAATAGAAAAAATGTCAGGACACAAAAACATCTTAGAATTCATTTTATATACGTGTACAAAGTTTCACAACCGTAGCTTCAATTATAAAAAAACTTTTCAAAATCTGGGAACGGTGCCCTTAACGCATATAATTTAAACAACAAAATTGATATCAATATATAGTCAAATATTTGATGGTTGTGATGCTAATTGAAATATAATCAGTTATTTATTAAATAAAATATCTCCAGTAGTAAACAATAAAATACTTCTGGCAATGCACATAGTTATTCTTTGGTCTTTTTTAATTACTGACAGTTTTTATGAAGTTGTTTCATTCAATACTGACATGCAATCATGCACACATGCATTCATATCAGCAATGCATTGTCTGTTCCTTCTCGCACCACCGTTTATCCAACACTAACCAAATATAGGTACTCGATATTACTATCAGAGCTGGGCTAGTGAACCTTTTTTTTTAGGTTCCGAACCCGAATCTTCGTCGATTTTGGGTTCCGAACCTCCGTATAGCGAACCCAATTTTGAAAAGTTTGGTCCGAACATTTGTTCCGAACCAAACATTTATTCCGAACATTTGTAAGCTAACCTCTGATTTTTTAGGAATATATTTTATATTTAAAAAATAAAAAAAATTAAGTGAACTACAGTCTACACATTTATATTCGGCCCTATTACTAACTTATGCTTTCAAGGCTATTAGGGCAACCTATATAAAAAAACAGTTTTTCAACAAGATACTCATTATTTACTATTAAATATTATTATTAACCGTAATGAGTTTGACTGTCAGTTACAACGAGAAGGTTTGACACCAAAAATACACTTTACTGTATATTTACAAGTTGTTAGAATATGTACTAAACTAATGTGTACAAAATTTACAGGTAAAAATATTGAATATATAAGGAGAAATAAATACATAGGTATATAAGAGATTCGAAACTGATTGAGCTGAACTGTGATTGGATGGAGTGTGAACCAATTACAGCTCGTGCATTTGTCTCTACTACATAAAAACGTGGACACATTCTTGCGTATTGGGTAACCAATCTGTATTTCTACGTTGCCACACGTCACTAAAGTACAATTAATTCCATAATTTATGTGATTTACGCTGATTTACGCCGATACATAAATATTTAATTTTTGAATTCAAAAATATAGTTGGTATTTATGTAGGAACAAAGTCAAGAAAGGCCAGTAAATTTGAAGGAATGACATGAAATATATAAAGTAATTTTAAAAAGATGTGCCTAGAAAACATACGTCAAATTCATTTGGGCTAATATAATAAATTTACAATAATAATTATTCTGTGACTTCACATCACTACATTATAGAGGAGTTGCACTGGTATAACTGTTGTTTCATGAAATACAACTAATTTAGTGAATTTACTAAATAGAAATAATTCATAGAAAACTTACGAATATTTGTAGTAGACTAACCTAAATATGTTCACTATAGAGGTAAGTTCGCTATACAGGATTTTACTATGCAGCATGATTCACTATACAGGAGTTCACTATAAAGGAGATCCACTGTAGTTACTACTTAATAAATTAGTAATATTAAGTATGAGCATTAAGTATCTTTAAAGGTTCCCTCCAGTCCCCACTCCAATACGTACGTAATTCAGGTTGTTATTTTCAATTTTCTTTTGACCTCCGAATTTTATGCAAATAAAAATTAAGACCAACTCTGTCGTCATAACAATGCAAGGCAAAGGATCCATATTAAAGTATCCAAATATGAAGTATCAAATTAGATAATTTTTAAGTTTTTATTATTGGTTTTCAAATTTTCATTTATATTACAACATATTTGATTAATCCGATCTACGGAACTGATGATATAAAAACTGTTTGCATTTTGTTTGAATATGAATGTACTAGATACCGTATTATGGTATTCACATACTGTATGTGCTTAACTTTTTCTTCTATTCAATATATAAGAAATGTCAGACATTGAAGATTACCTACTGTGAATATTTCTCAAAGTTATATTATAACTTATATATAATATTATAATACCTATATATAAATTATAATCAATTCAATTATAAAGCAAATAGCCGAATACTTGATCTTAAATTATCTGTTCAGCCTACCTACTTAACCGTGAAAAGTTTGCTCATTTGAGTCATTTCAATATTTTTTCTTTTAAAAACCTTCATTTGATATTTACTCATACATTAGTAAAATTAAAAGAAAAAATTGTCATTCAAAATAAAAGTAACAAGCTAAGACAGGGAATAAATATTTATAAGATGTTATTGTACGAAGCTTGGTGTGCGCAATTATTCTCGCACATATTTGATCTCGCTAAGCCGCTATAAGAGTTACAGTTAACTGATTGTAGTGAGATATTCACCCTTATGTACTGAAACACACTCTTGCATCTAATGCCTGGAAAGATCTCTGATATATTCCTAATATTATTATAGATTTGAATAAATGCTCATAATAAAACACATCTCATCACATCTTACCATTTACCACCTTCGTTTTTGTCTAATCGTATATATTTATGCGAAAAATTAAACGAATAAAAAGACAGCTTTAAAATCGGTCTTAAATTTAAGTTATTATTATTTTTCCATGAAGACTGGTTAGCCAACGGCTTAGTTACTATAGGGGAAGGGGTTATGTAATGTTACCCAGCTAACCATATCCTCTCTGTCCCGCGTGGGACAGAGGGGGACTTCCCTCGCTAGCGAGGGACAGAGAGGGACGGGGGATTTCAGACGTCTGCAGACGTCTGAAATCCCACGTCTTTCCAACGTCTGAAATCCCACTCACGTCCCACGTCTTACACAAGCGGGATGTCCATCGTCTGTCCCACGTCTTAAATCCCACTCACATCCCACGTCTTTCCCACGCGGGATGTCCCTCTCTGTCCCACGCGGGATGTCCCTCTCTGTCCCACGTGGGATATCCCTCTCTGTCTCACGCGGGATGTCCCTCTCTGTCCCACGCGGGATGTCCCTCTCTGTCCCACGCGGGATGTCCCTCTCTGTCCCTCGTCTGTTTTACGCGGGAAAAAGATATACCAAAAAGGTATATCTATCTCAAGCTTTATTTACGTATCATATCTAGGTAGGTATTCATAAACAGATGTAGGTATCTACTATCTAGGTAGGCATTGATGAATAATACTAGGTAGTAGGTAAGTAGGTACGGATTGATGAACACTACCTAGTAGGTATACTAGGTAGGTAGGTATTGGTACTGGTAGGTATCTAGGTAGGTATTGTCAAACAGTTATAGGTAACTAGATAAGCATTGATAAACACTAGTAGATAACTAGGTAGGCATTGACAAACAGTTGTAGGTAACTATAGGTAGGTATTGATGAATACTAGTAGGTAACTAGGACCTAGATTGGTTTTTATATACAGTTGTAGGCCACTAGTTATACCTAATATATGCGTTTATAACCTTACCTATAGTTCTACAAATTTCTAGCTTTTTTAATTGAGATTTGAGGGAACATAAACCGTCATTAATGTATTAAGATTATTATAAAACTTACCGCCAGTCAGGAAAGGATGAATAACGTACCGGAAGAAGAGCGGGGAGAAACGCATGTTCTTCGCTTCAGTGTTAAAAGCAGAAACCTATTTATATAATAGTAGCCGAGAGATGAACAAGTCAACGTTCCCCGGGTACGGAGGTTCGGACTTGCGAAAAAGACGTTCCGAACACTGAAGTCCGAACCGTTTTTGAAGAGGTTCCGAATCCGAATGTCCGAACCCATTTTTCAGTCCGAACCGGTTGGCGAATAAAGGTTCGCGAACATTTGTGCGGAACGCCCACCTCTGATTACTATATTCCTATGACTCTGTAGAGACGTGATATAACAAACTCTATTGTATGATGCTGCCCTGTAGCCCTGTATCTATGCCACGTTGTACGTAGAAGCTGAATGAATACTCCAATAATAGCACAAATACACTGCAGCGCAGATACAGTATACCTATGTCCTCCCAGTCGTATTATCGTATTATCAGACGAAAAGTGCAGCATCATCCAATATATATAATATTTATCAGCACTTCTATACAGGGTCATATAAAGAAGATGACAAAACATCGAGTGCTTTTATTTAGAAAGACTGTGTAGTAAGACAATATACTCTGTGCTTGTGAAATGCTTTGTGAAATGCTTGGTGAAATGCCTTCATGTCAATCTTTCAATATAGAGCAAGCTATTGGTATGATATACTACTATCGATAAATTCTATTTTAAAAGTGCGTTGTGGCAACATCTGGTTTCAAAAGCACTAATTAGAATTGAGGTATTGTAAGGATAATCGTGAAATTTGTTCCCTTGCTTACGTCACGTCACAAATCACTTTTTGCCGCTACCTATCAATTTTAATATTCATACTAGAGTAGGTATTAAAGAGTGAAGCTTCGCGAGCTGTTGTCACAAAAAGAGTGATTTGTGACACTAAAAACGAATGTTCTTTCTATTTTAAAAGTAAGCAGCGATTATGAAGGCTAGCATTTGTCCAATTTGCCATCTTGGCGGCAGTTTCAAAGTAGCTGGATTTTACTGAGCCCTATAATTCGTAAATTTAATGTTGTGGCCAGGATAGAGAGATACCAGATGAGAAGTATGAATTTCAGGATTCCAAAGCCGTTTATTTAAAAATACATTCGCTGTATGAAAAGTTATTAAAAATTCTTTCGGGTCTCGTACTTGATAAAAAAAAATTAGGTTTTAAATGTTTAAACGGGACCTTTTTCTTATTACCAACACTATTATATTAGTATATTATTATTGGTGTAGCAATAAGTACTAGTAATATTACTATAATAATAATGAATTGATGATGAAGTATAACAGAAATTTTTAATATTTAAATTATTGTTGAAGCTACTTATATGAACACGAATTAAGAGGGATTTTACAAAAAAAAAAATCAAAGTATATTTATCAAAAAAATTATCAGAGCATATCCGGCAAATAAAAAAGTTTGATATGAAATTACAACTAAATATTTCCACAAAAAAGTCATTGCAATGACAACATAGCAAGTCATGTTGTTATTGAAAAATCTGTTATTGTTCTGTAATACATATGAAGAAAATAAAATATATATCAAGTAGCTATATTAGGAGTAGATTAGATATCTATAGTACGATATAGAATGTTTTCTATTATAGTACAAGAGTTGGACAAGATGATTGAAACACTAAACTTTTTAGCACTTTATAGCTAATCTAAAAATTCAGTTTTATTCAAAATGTTGATCAAGGTTTCATTATGCTGGTGGAAGTTTCACTGTGAAAGGCTCTATGTTTCAGGGGGAAAACGCACCTGATACATCTAACTGATAAGTTCTTTTATTCCTCAGACCAAAAGTTCCGAAACTAAATATTCCGAGACCGAACTATGTTTCACCGAATTTTCTTAGAACCGTGCAGGAAACAAGAGCCCCCACATTCGAACACGAAACCCAAAAAAGTACGTAAGCACCTCCCCTACATTTTCTTTACTTTATTTTGAATCACATAGTATTCTATTTTGCCGTTCAATTTGTCTTTTTACAATATCAATAATAATGTTATGTACTATTCATACACACTACTGGGTAATAAAACTCTACAAACTCTACAAACTCTACAAATAAGAATATTATTCAGAAACTTCAACCATCATTTCCATGATGGTGTCTGACAAAGTTTTTGCAACTGCTGCGTCCATAATGTGAGTGTTGTACTGGAGAGAGTGAACAAATCTGCCGTTGAAGGTATTAAAAGTGTTCATCCAAATACAGGGAATTAAATGCATTGAGGTAAGACGATCAAGGAACTCCAACTGAACGTTACTTCCAATGTTACCTAGTATGCTAGTTATGTCCCTCATGTTGGTTGTAGCGTAGTAACTCATCTTCTTACTTGGCTCAGCTTGTCCTTCCGGAGATAGAAGGTCAACCATTTTATGCTGAGTGAGTTTTTCGATAACTTCGTGTTCAATTCCAGGCATGTAGTTATGTTGTTCTTTGAACTTGCGGTGATACTTTTTGGCTGCCGTCCAAAAATCTTTCATAATTTCTTCTGTCGAAACGTGATGAGTGAAGTCACAAATACCCATTCCAAGTCCTAGTTCATCGATCGAGTTCTTGTAGTAAACTCTGTTATCAGCAGCTTGTACGCTAGAGAATTCCATTTGCTCTTGACGATATCCTTTTTCTTGCATCATCTTCACTGCCGCTCTTTCCACCAAAGTACAAAATCCAGTGTGCACGGTAACACCTTCCTTCTTGCAGCGATCAATGAAACTCTTCGTCTTCAGTTTATCAACAACGTGAACGAGACAAAGGGTCCTTGGTTTTAGGAGTGGAGCAACGGGAAAAGCTTTTTCAAATATCGTCTCAAAAAAGACAGAAGCGACAGATTGTTTTCTTCTTTCAAGCAGCTGCGGATCATTCAAGAAACTTTCTTCGATCTTTTCTTGCATTCTTTTTTCTTGGTTCACATCAATTAGAGTACCAATTTGTTGTGTTTCATCAATAGCTTCTCCACTGATTTTAGCGTTGATGAGAGTAAGCAAAGTTTTCGTTATTCGCATGCACGAGTAACCGTCTGTGATGATGTGACTGTATAGAAGAACGAAATGACACAAATTCGGCAATTTTGGTTTTTCTCCATCAGCGCTGGTTGTTTCTTCGATGTAAGAATTTTGTTGCGTAGAATATGGTAGCAACCTTACACACCAAAGGGGTCCATCATGAAGA
Organism: Caprella mutica; assembly: GCA_947561585.1. Lineage (NCBI taxonomy): Eukaryota > Metazoa > Arthropoda > Malacostraca > Amphipoda > Caprellidae > Caprella > Caprella mutica. The sequence goes on from CANNZV010001721.1 coordinate 207,135, forward strand.
TTAAGTGAATAGTCGTAAGGCATCCTGTTGTAAGTCTCAAAAACATCAGCATTCTCCAGGACCTGAGGATGGAGTAATATTTTATCATGATTTATAGGCAAAATATGTAAAATATGATCATATATTTATCACATTTCTTTATCAATTTCAAAAATCAGTTTGCAGTTCTACAATTGGTAGCAGATTAGGATCATTATTGTTTCTAATATATTTCAAATCAAATATCTTCTAATTCAGTACTATTCAAATCATTGTAGAACCAATCTTCAAATAGTTAAATACAATAAAATATACTACGGCATCTGTTTGATAGTACAATAACTCATTTTTTATTGGTAATCCAAGTCACTTACCTTAAAATCAATTTTTTCTTCTTTCATGCGTTTCAACCAAAGTTCTTCCTCTTTCTCAGCAACACAAAGCCGAAGATTCGGACATTTTCTGAAGAGAAAATTTATATATTATTCAATGAAAGTGATATAAATATATAAATTTGTATATCCATATATGATATAACCCATAGCTTTGTTTTCTATCACAGCGACATTAATTTATTTTGATAAAACATATACATATCATTATCAATATATCATTTATCATACAAATAATTTTGTAATTGTATTATAAATTTATCGTTTAACTGTTCAAATTCATGTCAGTAATAACATAAAAAAAACTCACAGCAATGATACTAATTTCGCAAATTTAATATTTTGAAATCTTACAAACTTGTCGTCATATATGCTCAAACCAATTTTATAATATCTACAAGCATTACAATTAATAAAAAAAATCGAAATGTGAAATTATTAAACACACTGTGACATTTTTCAATAACTGTACACTGCAACAAGCGTTAGTTTTAGTTTCTTACCGATAGAGGGCGGTAGTGAGTTCCTTGCCATCTTCTTCTGTGATGGGTCTAGAAGAGGAAATTCTCAGTACGTAACTAATGTAGCAGACACCTGCTTTGTTCATCTCATAATTCATTAGCTCAGGGCCTACCAAAGGCCTATAGAAATCACTTGCATCTGACATCATTCAATATTTAAAATCTATAATCGAAAACTGATTATTACACTCATTATACTCGGGAAATAAAGATTGAAATAGGCTTGAAGAAATTCTGATTGTTTGATTGGTGCCCATATTCAGGGTACTGTAAGTGTCCGGGTACTTTGACGTTCTTCAAAGAGCAAAATTTTGAAATGTGAATGATGATCCAAGCCAAAAAGAATATTTTATACTTTCTCCCTTCGATATCTTGCCGATCTTCAATTTCGGGCACTACACTAGCGGACAAAAATGTGGGACAATTCAATTTTTTTACCATTTCTGCAATATTTTCCAATGGATTTAAATAATTTTTCACTCAATATAGCCACTTATAGTGTTAATAATGATATAAAATTTCAGCTTAATACGTAGGATAGAAAAAAACTTAAGGTGGAGTCAATTTTTTTCTCAAAATCACAGTGCCAAAAGTGTGGGACAATGTGAACAAAAATGTAAATAACTTCATGTAGACAAAAAAAATTTCAGACTAACATTAATATTTAGTGAAAAGGCCTTTGTTATCGATGACTGCAGCACACCTTCTACCACAGGATTGAATGAGACGGCGACAATCATCTCGTGACACTTTCGCCCACTCTTCTTTGAGTTTGAGCCAAAGATCTTCAGTGTTGTTGGGATTCCTGGCACTCACATTCTTCCCCAAAGTGGACCACAGGTTTTCTATTGGATTGAGGTCCGGACTTTGTGGGGGCCAATCCATTACAGCCACATTTTGCTCCCGAAGAAACTCCATCACCTGTTTAGTTTTGTGGCAGGGGTGTTATCCTTCATGAAAATGGGCGATTCGCAGGTAGAACGTCTAAGTATTGGGATGATATGATCTCGTAACAAGTTCTTGTAGATGGTTCCATTAACCCTGGTGTTTAGACGGACGAGATCAGTCTTCCCTTCCCATGAAATCATGCCGAACACCAGCGTAATCATGCCGAACACCATTACGCTGCCCCCACCAAACTTGACTGTTTTCTTGGTGCACTTTTTATCGAATCTTTCGTGACAAAATCTTCTTACATATTTTTTCCCGTCAGATCTAAATAGATTGAACTTACTTTCATCGGAAAAAAATACATTTTGCCACTGATGGTCGGTCCAGAGTACATGATCTTCGGCGAAGCTCAATCGAGCTTTCTTGTTTTTGAGGCTAATTAAAGGCTTCTTCGCGGGTGACTTTGCAAAGAGGCCAATTTCGCTGAGGCGTCTAGACACGGTTCTACAAGAAACATTGACATCGTAGGAGGTACTCATTTCACGAGAAATACCTGCTGCCGTCTGAAACCTATCCTTCAGTGCCATTTTCCTCATGATCCTATCGTCTCTAGGAGTGGTGTTTCGCGGTCTACCCTTTTTCTTCGGTGGTGAAACTTTCCCAGTCTCCTTGTAGTCCTTTATTATTCTTCCCACAACACTTTTGGACAACTGCAAGTCCTCGGCTATCTTCCGGACTGAATCTTTATCTTCATAAAGTTGTACAATTCTTCTTTTCATGGAGGCGGTCATTTTCGGTGCCATTGCTATGATGTAACCGGCTAAAATGTAAACAAAGTGGTGCAATCGACTTATTCTTCATTGCCATAGTGAGAAATGTGGATAAACTGACTTTAAACTGCCTTTAAATAGTATTTTTCTAACATTGTCCCACACTTTTGGCACTGTGATTTTGAGAAAAATTTGACTCCACCATACGTTTTTTTTTCTATCCTACGTATTAAGCTGAAATTTTATATCATTATTATTACTATAAGTAGCTACATTGAGTGTAAAAATTATTTAAATCCATTGGAAAATATTGCAGATATGGTAAAAAAACTGAATTGTCCCACATTTTTTTCCGCTAGTGTATATTGAGATTGAAATGTATTTTTTTCAGGAAATTATATACTTCATTTTAAGACCGACAAAACCGGGTGAATAATCAGGTTCCAGGTATATTCTACCCTGGCAAAGTCAGTTAAGTATATTTTTTTTTTCAATATCGAAGCCACTCAATAAGCCGCTAACATTACCTTACGGCTTATGACATACCATGCCGTTTGCTGTAGCGGTTTTCCGCTACATACAAAACCACAAAAATTTCGAATCTGATATACTATGAACGGTTTTCTCTCCGTATTTTCAACCGATTTTTTGTGTTTTCCCTCCACCGCGCATGGCAAGGTATGTCAGTAGCCATGGCTTAACATATGTTGATACTGAATAATGCAGTTGCGCACGATCGTCGTTTTAATTTTCCCGCAAACCCAACATGTAGGTGTACATATGCTGACGTGTTCTTCTTCGCTGCTGCCGCTGGCAACAACGGTTTGCCGTGTCTACTATGTCATGGCCCTAATTGGGCGTTGTTGCGGTGGTGAACTTTGCGAAGCGTAAAACTACCGCTCCTAAACGCTCGTAATATTTTGCACAGTTCAAAAATATCGGAGTGGTAGGAGTGAACATAATCGGTGGCCGAACGTTGGTCCCATGAGCGGGAGCCAACTTCTGGTGAACGTTAACAAGCGGTGATGATTTTTGCCCTCGCTTCAGGAATACTCCAGCAAAGTTCCTCCGGTGTGACCTGGTCTTCAAATGATGAACCTCAACTATCGATTTATATAAAAAAAATCTGTCATAATTTCTGATAGATTAAAAAAGCAAAGTCTGTAGTCAAAGGCAGTATACTGCTATACCAATTTTAAAACCCCGCCGAGCTAACGCCCACACTCGTAGAACCCCGCTCTATCAACACTCGCATTCTCATGATTGGTTTTTTCTATTTTGTACGCAGTAACGACTAACGAGTGTTGTCGAAATTCGATTTATTCTCCTTCCGTTCAAGGAACGCTCCAACAAAGTTCTGGCAATGTGACCTAGGCTTTAGTTTATTCATTGGAATATACCAGGGCGAAATATACCGGCCCCCGTATAATCGTATAGTGTTCCAAATTCTAAACTTTAATTACTTCATCAATAATAATTTAACTTAAATTCGGTTAATTATAAAACCGTCTCAAGGCTTTCGAATTTTATTTATTGAATACTTTTCTTAAGAGAAACCAATTCATTCATCTCAACCACCCGTGTGGGGAAAACTCAGGATGGGGGAATCTTTGGCCCAATTTTCATTTTTATAAATGTCAATGGTGATAATTATCTTTGTCTACTCTAGTCTGACTTTTAGTCTGCTTTTTCGAGTTTCTCCAGATTCAGCTCCACCCCATTGGTCAATAACTGTCAGACAGTGGCTGAATGGAAACTCACCAAACAGGTGGATTGACAGAGGTTAATGTGGTGACATGAACAATAAGTGACCACCAGCATTACTTGATCTCACATTTGCGTTTTTTAACACCGCGGAAAAAAGCTCTTCTTAAAATGTGTTCAAACTTGAGGATTTTTTTTTACCACTGAGGGAAAAATTTAATGTGATTTTCGTTTCAGCGATAAAAAAGCAAGTGTGAACACATTTAAAAAAAACAGCTATTTTCCCGTAGTGTTAAAAAACGCAAAAGTGAAGCAGGCCTTACACCATGTGATTTCTTTCTATTGTGAATTTAGTAATTAAGTTAAATAAGTTGAAAAACCAAATCTGTATAGTATTTACAAAAGTGTATATGCATAACATTATGGTTTCACTCCAAGCCCGTGCAACTCTAATCATTGAGAACACTGACCGGTAAACAGGTTTATCACCCCCAATAAATAGTTTCCATATCTTTATTCATCAATCTTTGGTCCGTTACACTTTTGTAATATTTAGAAATTAGGTTAAATTTGTGACCATGTGGTAGTTGAATACTAATTATTATATGAGAGGATTAAATATTTACGTTAACTGAATTAAAAGTTGTTTAATTCCTTCAGTGATGTTGTTGATAATATACTTTTTACAACCTCTGTCATTAAATCTATATACTTAGATTCTATGCTATAATATTATCGTCATTATTCAATTAATAACTTTAGTTAAATTTGAGGGCACGGCCATAAGTGTGTACAGTTAAATTACACAAATATTGATAAGTTATATATGGAGAAAAATTGAACCTAAATAATGAAATTTTAAATTCTAGAAAAAAATTGAAATCGAAACATTTTAATGAAGTTTTAAATGTGGAACAATGATATCATAAATACTGTATAACATAAATCTATATTTTTTTAAACCAAAAATCTAATTTATTGAATAATTTTCAAAGCATAGGTAAAATTTAATCAAAAAAATTGATATCAATATATCAGGGTACAGGAACATAAACGGGTATAGTACCTAGTAGACGACACAAAAATATGACGTCAACACAACAAAACATTCCTTGTTTGTGACCGAGCGGCTCATAATTCCTGGTATTTGCATGTTAATATCGAGAAGTTTGAAGTCATTTTATAAGGGTTTCGTGCAAAAGAAAAGCGAAAATGGCGATTGAACCTCAAAGTTAAATATAGAGATATAATTCAGGTGTGTTTTAATTGTTCATTTCTTTAAATTATCTATAAAAAATAAGGTCTTGAAAATATACTACCTAGCAGCCTAAACTAGTGCTAGTTAACTGCTAAATTGTAGTTCCTATGAATAACAAATAAGGAAAAAATAATGGAAATGCAATTTAACCAATGCCTAGTTAGTAATTGATAAGAAAAAAAAATTTAGAAGTGACTAAGTTTCAGTAGGTAGTCCCATGTTTCAAAGTGTGGTCAGAGTCGCCATTTCCAGTCACCCGGTGGTCACGTCAAACTATATATTCAATCAGCTGATTACCATACCCTATGTTACTGTATCCTGCAATGCAATATATAGTCAAATATTTGATGGTTGTGATGCTCATTGAAATATAATCAGTTATTTATAAAATAAAATCTCTCCAGTAGTAAATAATAAAATCCTTCTGGCAATGCACATAGTCATTCTTTGGTCTTTCTTAATTACTGACAGTTTTTATGAAGTTGTTTCATTCAATACTGACATGCAATCATGCACACATGCATTCATATCAGCAATGCATTGTCTGTTCCTTCTCGCACCACCGTTTCTTCAACACTAACCAAATATAGGCACTCAATATTATTATATTACTATGACTCTGTAGAGACGTGATATAACAATTTCTACTGTATGATGCTGCCCTGTATCTATGCCACGTTGTACATAGAAGCTAAATGAATACTCCAATAATAGCACAAATACACTGCAGCGTAGATACAGTACCTATGTCCTCCCAGTCGTATTATCAGACGAAAAGTGCAGCATCATCCAATAGATATAATATTTATCACCACTTCTATACAGGGTCATATAAAGAAGATGACAAAACATCGAGTGTTTTTATTTAGAAAGACTGTGTAGTAAGACAATATACTGTGCTTGTGAAATGCTTGTTGAAATGCTTGGTGAAATGCTTGTTGAAATGCCTTCATGTCAATCTTTCAATATTGAGCAACCAATTGGTTATTTCAATGCAAACAATGATTGACAGAATGATATTGTTATTTAATTACGAACTAGTGCATTTCCCGATTAGAAAAAACTGTTTTTTAATAGGAATAATATTGTTAAAGAATGAATTTGATTATTGAACATTTAATTGGAATAATCTGATAAATGGAAAAGTTAATCAAAAAATGAGAAATAAAGAGGATAATATGAATCAATGTAAAAACTAGCCCTCAAATTTACAATTCAAACATTGGTAGTCAAATATTTACAAACTATCTACACTACGGTACAGATTTTACCCGGTTAGAATATATATGTATGATCGGGGTGTAAAAATTTGTGATACATTTACTTATTTAATTCCTCTTCCTTTACTTCTTTCCATTTTTATTATTCCATTCACAGTAGCTAATCAATCTTTATCTCATCAAAGTAGCCGAATACCATTCTAACGTTGGTTTCGTCTTAAATCGAAAATAAGTTATTAATTCAATTTGTTATGATTAAACGAGAGTAAACCAAAGAGCATATTATAATTAATAACTTTGCTATTGATAACATTGTTGTATAACGTTCACCCTCGTTGGTTCTGGGTTCTGTGGGTTGACTGTTCAGTACATAAGTAGCTCTGAAAGTGTGAGGTAGTTTCACTAACCTACTCAACAATTCATACAGTTATATCTTTACTCTTTAGTAGGAAAACCAAAAGTACATCACGTTACACAGATAAGTTATTATTTATGAAATATATTATACAATCATCAATAAAAACTAAACATGTTACATATTCTCACAATTTTTCAGGAGGGAGGTTAAACCAAGGATATATGTATATATAAGATACATACATATACCTAGAACCCGATTAATCACCATGTATTTTATCAGTCTTCTCATTTAATATAAAATTACATGAAAAAATATATATATTTCTATCTCAGTTTAGTGCTCGAAATTGAATTTCGGCAAGACAAATGCATCCATATGGAAAAAGTATATGATATATTTTTTGGGGTTGAATCATCATTCTCATTTCAAAATTTGTCACTTTGAAGAACTTCACTGTACTTGAACACTTTCAATACCCAGAAAAATTACTTCAACTTGACATGAACCATCTTACCAACAGAAGTTTCTGTTAGATCCATGTCAATTGCAATTTTCCAAGTCTATGAGTGTCAGGGAGTACGATAATAATCGCCTTCAATTCTAGAATGAAAACAGTGAAAGATGTCGGAAGGAAGTGATTATTTCAGGCCCCTAGTAGGCACTGAGAATTTCATTAGTTACCTGCTGAGAGTGTCCACTTCTAAACCCATCACAGAAGAAGATGGCAAGGAACTCACTACCGCCCTCTATCGGTAAGTAACTAAAACTAATGACAGTGTATACTGTACAGTTATAGAAAAATGTTCCAGTTTACTAATTCTAATTTTCGATAATGAATTTACTAGTTGCAATCCATGCTGAAATTTTAAATTGGCTTGGAAACATGAGGGCAAATTTATCAAACTTGATTTGTGAAATTCGAAAAGTGTGATTTGTGAAATTAGTATAATGGAACAAGTGTTTTGTCTTTCCTTTTATAGTACTTACAGTCTGAATTAAGAAAATGTTGGTTAAAATACTGACTGTCGAGCTCAAACCCTTAAAAGACTGACTGAGGAGTTTGATCTCGACAAGACTTTATAATAGCGATATAATATTTGTACATGATTGGAATCAACTAAGATTTCATGACTTTTTTCATTACATATATTTGTAAATGGTCATACTCTAATTTTTTCTCATGTGCCAACGAGAACATTATGCCAAGCATGAAAATAAATATAGTATTATAATTCACTGAAAAATATGTGTGTGTGACTACCCCCACAATACTCCCGCAAGACTCTAACGCACTATTGTATTTATAGTTGCCAGATGTCGCTAAGCACCAAGCAATCAGTTAGAAGAGGAAAAAAGTGAAAAATATGTATTTCAATGTTTTTCATTTATCACAATTAACAGAATTAATTACATTTACCAATTTATAATTATTATTTGCAATTGATTGACCTCGGAATAACAGTGACTTGGCAAACAGCTCAAGTACACTCTACCTTTAGATATGGCACCCCCATTTTCATCCCCACTGCTAGTGTAACCTATACAGTTCATAAAGAACACATTCAATGTAATAACTTTGTTCCTATCAATCGTGAGTATATAAAATTTTGCACAGTACATTTATATGATAAAAGCTACGAACTGACAAAAAATCATACAAGTCAAGCAGGTGGTTTCCTGAATATCAAATGTGTAGCGAATCCTACTCACTCAGTACTCACTGACTAAATTTTGTCAGTCTGATTAGGGTTAAGGACAGTTAGACGGTAAATTGATATTATAATAACCAATTAAATGAATGATAAATGATCATAAATTATATCATAATATATAACGAAAAAAATATGTTTTTCCCCCAAATAATTGAACTTTGTTGTATTTATACAGAAATATGAATTATGTAAATTACAATTTATTCACTGAATTTTTTTCAGGAAATGTCCGAATCTTCGGCTTTGCGTTGCTGAAAAGGATGACGAACTTTGGTTGAAATACCTAAAAGAAGAAAAAATTGATTTCCAGGTAAGTTCACCAACGAAGAGATAATTCATTAAAATATCAAACATGTTCCATTAGGCACCCTGGTGTTTAGAAGATTGGTTTTTGATGAATTTCAACAATTCTGATATTAAGATATATACACTTTAAGTATACTAGAAACAATAATGGTCAAAACCCGCTACCTTGTGGAACTGCAAAGTAATAATTCGTATTCCTGAATAAATGTGATAACTCTATGATTGGATTTTACTTTTTCTGTCTGGGAATCATTATTCATATAAATTATAAAATATCCAATCTCATATAATGTATGTAGTCTTAAGATGATACAACATTCTTCTTTTATTCTCAGGTTCTGGAAAATGCTGATGTTTTTGGGACTTACAACAGGATGCCTTACGACTACACGCTTAATATTTATGATGGACCCCTTTGGTGCGTTCGATTGTTGCCATATTCTGCGCAACAAGATTCTTATATCGAGAAAACGACCAGCACAGATGGAGAAAAACCAAAACTGCCGTATATATGTCACTTCGTTACTCGTGCATGAGAGTAGCTAAAACTTTGCTTACTCTCATCTATGCTAAAGTCAGTGGAGAAGCTATTGATGAATCACAACAAATTGGTATTTTAATTGATGTGAACCAGGAGAAAAGAATGCAAGAAAAGATCGAAGAAAGTTTCTTGAAAGATCCGCAGTTGCTTGAAAAAAGGAAACAATCTGCCGCTTCCGCCTACGTCGAGACAATATTTGAAAAAGCTTTTCCCGTTGCTCCACTCCTAAAACCAGGCACTCTTTGTCTTGTTCACGTTGTTGATAAACTGAAGACTAAGAGTTTCATTGATCGCTGCAAGAATGAAGGTGTTACCGTGCATACTGGATTTTGTGCTTTGGCGGAGAGAGCGGCAGTGAAGATGATTCAAGAAAAAGGATATCGTCAAGAGCAAATTAAACTCACGAGCCAAAGTGCCGCTGATAACAGAGTCTACTACAAGAACGCGATTGTCGAGCTGGGAATTGGAATGGGAATGTGTGACTTCACTCATCACGTTTCGACAGAAGAAATTATGAAAGATTTTTGGACGGCAGCCAAAAAGTACCACCGCATGTTCAAAGAGCAACATAACTACATGCCTGGGATTGAACAACAAGTTATTGAAAAACTCACTCAGGAAAATATGGTGGACTTTCTATCACCAGAAGGACAAGCTGAGCCAAGTAAGAAGATGAGTTATTACGCTACAACCAACATGAGGGACTTAACTAGTCTGTTAGGTAACATTGGAAGTAACGTTCAGTTGGAGTTCCTGGATCGTCTTAGCACGATCCACGTAATTCCCTGTATTTGGATGCATGCCTTCCACACCTTGAACGGTAGATTCATTCACTCTCTCCAGTACAACACTCACATCATGGATGCAGTAGTCGCAAAAACTTTGTCAGACACTATCATGGAAATGATGGTTGAGGTTTCTGAATGATATCCTAATTTGGAGTGAATAAGATTTCTATAGAGTGCCGTGCTACTATTATTATTAACCACTGGTGCGTACGAATACATGAGACTATTATTGATATTGTAAGAAGAAATAGTATGTGGTATACTACGTGATTTTTTTTATACAGGGTTGCCCAAAAAATGAGTACACTGTTAAAATGTTTTGTTTTACTTTTGTTAAATGTAAGTGCAAAAATTTTATTGATACATCTTTCCTTGTAAATGAACTCAGTGATGAAAGTTCATTTTGATAGAAATGCTAGTTGTTGCACAATGGGCATCACAGTAGAAATAAGCATTGCTCAGAGAAAAAGATATATTCCCTGGCAAATATAAAAGCTTTAAACTTATCTGGCAATAGCTATGACTTATAGCATTACAAATATATACAAGTATTGATAGTTATAGAAATTGATAATAAATTATAATGTTTTCACAACAAAATATCTGTGTACTTTTGTTAGATGCTTTGCTGGAAATCTAGTTTATTTTATTTGGTTTCAAATAAAAATTTTAATAATTGAAAGAATGATTCAGATTTGAATTTTTTTTCGGTTTTAGCTATGATAATCTAGGTAATAGGAAATCTCGGTCTTGCAACTTTCGGTCAGAGGTATAAATAAAAATTATCAGTCTGACGTATTGAGGGGCGTGTTTATGGCCAACCCCTCTGCCAGTTTTTCAAACAATCATAATGTGTGCTGTAAAACAAACTAGCAGTTGTAACAAACTACATAACAAATAATCTTTCAAAAAGTTATATACATTTTTGGGTAACCTGTAGTTTTGCATCATTTATGTTTTTACTCACTTTCAGTTAAGTGAATTGAGTAACAATGCTGAATTTTAGAAAAATAAGAAATTGTGTTGATTTAAATTTTATTAAAATGATACATTTATGGAACATATTTAGCTGTTAGTAAATGAAGACAAGCAAATGCAAATTAGACTAAAATGAATTGGAAGTAGTTATAAATATTATTCAATGTGGGTAATATTTAAAGTGAACTTCCATGTAGAAATAAAGATTTTTATTATATTACGATTTACAAAGGTGAAGAAGGGGCATTATATATTTTAAATGATTATTATATACATTGCTAAATCCTATACAATATGGTTTTCTTTTCTTCCTTGCAATATCCATAACCTTATCTATAATAAAACTTATACAAGATGAAAACGCGAAGTCAACAATGTTCACAAAAAGGTTAATATTCACCGAGCAGGTTGCTGTTATTATAAAAACTGTTATTATTATGCAGAAGGATACGGATACATAGTTCTAGAAAAATTCGGTGTCGTTTTAGAAAGATTTTAATTAAGGAGCAGTAATAGAAAAAGTTGAGATTACGAAAACTAAGATGTGTAGTGTATTCATTAAAAGCGAATAACATCATTAACAGTCGTATAATAATTCGTATTTTTGACATGTTTGGACATTTATTTAACATTGTATTTAAGATAAGAATTCGGTCTCGGAAATTTCGATCTGTGGTATGAATAAAAACTTATCAGTTAGAGTTTCAAAATAATCTTCATTCATTCCTGACCGAAATATCCAAGAATGAAAATTCTGGCCAGTGAATATACACGAGTTATGACGAAGATACCTATCTAACATCTTAAACTACCTGAACAATGCACTAAATTAATAATAAGAAATTAATAACAAATATAATGTAGTCATTTGAACTTGCCAATTAATTTGGCTGTTGCTTGTGGAAATATGTGAATGTTAAAACAATTTGAAACTTAGTCGTTGTCATTTTTTTAAGTGCCCAAAAAGAAACCAACTGTGACCCTTGATTAGTTTAGTATTGGGAATTAATGAAGTGTTTATCTTCTACGCAATTTACCGAATTTGCACACTTTAGATTGCGCTGAGCGTTTTCAAACTCTTAAAATTTCGCGGCAATATCGCAAGCTAGGGTCGTGAGCGCGATAGCGATCAAGGTTTCTTTAGCTACCTAACTCATGCTAAATTGATAATATATGAATATATTTTTACTATTCATAACATTTATGTTTTCACTTGACACTTTTGGTAAAAAATGTATACAGCAGCAAACTATGCAGCAACTGACTGTATTGAAGAAAAAAAAAATAAACATGAAATTAACAAATTTTAAAGTGGCAACCACCTTCTTATAAACAAAATTCCGGAAATCTTAAAAATACGAAAAAACTAAAAAATACGAAGACCAGAAAAAAATGAAGCTATAGATATCAATAATTACAGAGAAATTCGAAAAACTGAAAATTCGGAAGAACAGAGAATCCGGAGAAAATGAAAACTGGAAAATAGAAAAACTGGAAAACATAAAAATTTGGGAAACGAAAATCCAGAAAAATTTAAGATATAGAAAATTGAAATTCGGGAAATACCGAAAATCCGGAAAATAAATCAAAATTTTCGGAAACCTAAAATCGGGAAAAGTGAAAATTTAGAAGACCGAAAAACCAAAAATGGCAATTCGGAAATCAGAAAAATATTCAATACCGAAAATCCAGTAAACAGATATCCGCAAGCAGTAAACCCGAAAATGCATGCAGGAAAAGCGGAAAACAGAGAAATCAGAAAAATCGGTTATCAGTAAAATATTGACCCGTCACAGCAAATAATGCAGTTATATTAATCCAATCACCGGTGATGAATTTTCGGACTTTTCTAAACCCATATTTTTCCAAATCCGGAAATTCTCCGGATATGTATTTTTTTTTTTTGGTTGGTTTGTCTGTTAGTCGCACTAAATATGTTACGGATTTAAAATTCAAAATACGATTAATTCAGTGACCACAAATAATTAATAATTGATATCAGAAAATTCAGACGGATAACATAAAAAGAACAAATTCGTATAACAATAAATGATGTATACCTACGTCGGTGAAATCCGATCGCTCGTTTGCAAAAAATGTATTTTCGATATATTCATATTGTCATATAAATCTTAAAATGCTTTTTTTTAGTAAAAGTTTCCTAATTGTAACTCAATTGATCGCTAGAGAGGCTAAATGTCCTAACAATCTACCTTCAAATGTATTCAAATTACAAGTACCAAAATGTCTACCCTGAACAACAGCTATTTTAAAGTTAGGACAGTGTTCTTGTAAACGAGAAAGATTACAGCTTATAAGATAGAGCGCAATTACACTTAATACCACAGATCAACCCTCACAGCATCACTGTTACCCCAGTGTTATTACCAAACGTATAATGTAGCATTATTAAATACATAGTTTATTATCACCTCTATATATAGAGTCGTAGCAACTGTGCAAAGAGGCCACAACAACGAGTCCCTTTATTTGATTAGTGTTGCAGAAACTTTGATGGAAGGAGGAACAGTGTATTCTATACTTGTCAGTTATCATACGCCATTTGTGAAATTAATATATGTTAATCGTTCAATAGTGAGTGAAATAACTTCATAGCTATCAATGTATGTAAAATTTAATATCCTCATTTGTTGTCCTTGCTCTCAGATTTAACTAAAGTTATTAAATGAATTATGTCGATAATATTATTGCCTAGGACATAAGCTATACATATATAGAGTATATAGATTTAAAGACAGATATTGTAAATATTTCATCAAAAACTAACAATGTATAGTTGATGAAATCATTTATTCAAATCATATACGAATTAGTATTCATGCTGCAAGCTGATAACACATTTAGTCTAATTTCTGAATATTACTTGAAGCGTGACAGACAGACAGACAGACAGACAAATAAAGATATGGAAATTATTATTTACTAACTAATCTTATTATCACTGACAGGATCACCTTCCTATGGGCATCACAAACAAACATATTATACTGCAACTACCTAGATGAAATTCACTCGTAGATCGCATACCTTCGCCACTGCTTATGAATGACCTTTACTTTGACCTTTTATTCGTTCGCTCCCAAAATCTAATCAATTGGTTTCTGGAAAATTACATATCGACCCACCAAATTTCCAGCCATTTGGTTGAATATTTTTTGAGTTATAAATGACCTTGACCTTTGACCAGATCTCTCCCAAAATCTTATCAAATGGTAGCTGGATAATGACTAATTGTCCCACCAATTTCAGACAATTTGGTTGAAAATAATTTGAGTTGTTGAGTTATAAATGACCTTGACCTTTAACCGGATTGCTCCCAAAATTTTACCAAATGTAAAACATTAGCCGATCGCCAACTAAATTCCAGGCAATTTGGTGAAATTTTTTCTGGGTAATTTGAATAATAAGATGATAAATAAATAAATGTCGCCTAAATTATTACCTTCTGCAATCTGCGAAGGTAATAAGATACACAAAAGATATTATACTACAATAAAATACATCACTCTCGGAAACGCTGGTTTCAAAAGTGCATCGTGCTGCCACCTGTGTTTCACAGTTTCTACTAGCCGTTAATCTAGGAGTCTAGATAAACAGTTAATTTTCAATATTAAATATAAAAATAAGATTTGATGAAAGAATATTGTAAATAACAAACAAGTTTAAAAGTTTCTTTAAAAACTTTTATTAACAGTTTACATTAAATGTTGCAATTGAGTAGCAACTGGTTATAGTGAAGGCCGTCTGTAGGTAAGGCCATCTATAGAATTTAGCAATCGTGTAATGTACGGGCGTACTATGTAGTGTAGGTAGTCTTGCCTCCTACCTATGACTTCATGATAGGACCTACCTAATCTAAGTACCACATTCTAAACTTCAATAAATTCCTTCATGTCGATTCGATCTGAATTCGGTTGATTTACAATAATCTAAAGATTTTAGAAATTATAGTTTACTAAATATTTATCATATAGAGATGTTGGGTGGTCATTGTTTTCTGTGGCTAAATTTAGACTGGTTACGTCTACGTGACAGATTTCGTTCTTCAGTTCATTGATATCCCTGTGTTGGGTAGGATAAATATTACACTTGATAAATTCACATAGAAAGAAAACACAAGGTGTAGGATCTGGTGATCTTGATGGACACTTAATATTCATATTGCCATCTGAGCCTCTGCCACAATCTAATAGCTCTTAGTTTTAGTACTTAGGTAGTTCCTAGGTAGGGTTCCATTTTGCATGAAGAGAAAACTTTCCGGATCTGGTAAAATAGAAAAGCAGGCAAAAAGTCAGTGTGGAGTAAATCGAAATATATAATTATCACTATTAACATTAATATCAAAGAAAACGGAGCAAAAATTCTTCCATCCCTTGCGAATTTAATTTTAAAAAATTACAATGCCCAGATATTGATAGAAAACAAACCAAATTCAAGTCGAAACAATATTAAGGAGGTTGATAAAGTTTATAATGTGGAACACATCCTGTAATATCGATCTTTTCATGAAATTAGCTGAAAAATGTATATCATTTTTACTTTACGGCCATAAATTGAAATGAACACCATCATTCTCATTTCAAAATGTTGCACTAATTTGGAGAAAGTCCCAGTATTCGAACACTTCCCCAGAAAATGAGCATTATTATTTGTCACGAGCCATTTTTCTGATAAACCTATGTTAGTCCCAATTTCCCGACTATGGTGAGTGTCTGCGAATTAAGATAATAGTCCCCTTTCAATTCTAGATTTAAAATTGAAAAAGATGTCGGAAGGAAGTGCTTATTATAGACCTTTGGTAGGCACTGAGCTTTTGTTGTACGAGATTAATAAAGCAGGTGGTTGCTACATAAGTTACTTACTGAGAGTTTCTTCTGCTAGACCCATCACAGAAGAAGATGGCAAGGAACTCACTACCGCCCTCTATCGGTGAGTAACTGAAGCTAATGATAGTGACAGTGTATAGTTATAGAAAAATGTACGGATTTTCTTACAGTTTATTAATTTTACGTTTTATAATAATTACAATGCTCGTAGAATTTTTTAAAAAGGTTTAGATTAGTGAAGACAAATTATTGATAATTGAAAATAATAGAATGCAAGCCCTCTTGCGGTAATCTCAATTCACTCCAATTTGACTTTGGACTGTTTTTTTACGATTTTACCAAATAAAAAAAAACTTTATGCAGGATTGAAAACATTGGTCAAGAGCTGTCAGACGGTGGGTGAATGAAAAAATTTCTTTCTTTAGAGATTCATCTCGAGTAAAGTTAATTATACTCAACCCGTGGATATCAATGAGTAGAAGAGACACTATGGATTATTCTCTCACCCGTCTAAATTAGTCATCCAAAACATGACAATAATGTATATCAAGTGAAATGTAAACCTAAATGATAAAATACCAAAGTCTTAAAGAAATTATTGAAGTTTAAAATGTGGAAGATTATAAATATATATAGATTACATACCGTTTACTGAAATAGACCTCTTTCTTCTTCAGAAAATGTCCGAATCTCCGACTTTGTGTTGCCGAGAAGGAGGAAGAACTTTGGTTGAAACGCATGAAAGAAGAAAAAGTGGATTTCCAGGTAAATGACTTGGATTGCTCATTAAATATTGACTCACTATAATATACATTCTTTCAGGTGATTTATTTTAGATAGATTAGAATTGTTCTGAATTAGGATATATTTATTTAAAATAGAGTATGAACATCAATGATCCCAAACTACTACCTTGTGAAATAAATTGCAAAGTGCTAACTCGTATTGGTAATGAAATGTGATTTAAAAATGAATAGATTTTACACTTTTGGCCTGTATATCAATTTTCAGACAAAACATGATTCTTTTTTTAGTAAACTGAAGCAAGGTACAATATTCCTTTTTTTATCATCAGGTCTTGGAGAATGCTGATGTTTTTGAGACTTACAACAGGATTCCTTACGACTACACGCTTAATCTTCATGATGGACCCCTTTGGTGTGTTAGATTATTGCCATATTCTACGCAACAAGATTCTTACATAAAGGAAACAACCAGCGCAGATGGAGAAAAACCAAAACTGCCAAATTTGTGTCATTTCGTAATCTTCTTCAGCCACGTAATCACAGATGGTTACTCGTGCATGCGAGTAGCAAAGACTTTGCTTACTCTCATCAACGCTAAAGTCAGTGGAGAAGCTATTGACGAATCACAACAAATTGGTACTCTAATTGATGTGAACCAAGAAAAAAGAATGCAAGAAAAGATCGAAGAAAGTTTCTTGAAAGATCCGCAGTTGCTTGAAAGAAGAAAACAATCTGCCGCTTCTGTCTTTTTTGAGACGATATTTGAAAAAGCTTTCCCCGTTGTTCCACTCCTAAAACCAGGCACACTTTGTCTTGTTCATGTTGTTGATAAAGTTAAGACGAAGAATTTTATTGATCGCTGCAAGAAGGAAGGGGTTACCGTGCACACTGGATTTTGTGCTTTGGCGGAGAGAGCGGCAGTGAAGATGATGCAGGGAAAGGGCTACCGACCAGAGAAAATGAAACTCTCGAGCTTACACTCAGCTGATAACAGAGTCTACTACAAGAACTCGATTGATGAACTGGGAGTTGGAATAGGACTTCTTGACTTCACTCATCACATTTCGACAGAAGAAATTATAGAAGATTTTTGGACGGCAGCCAAGAAGTATCACTGCAAGTTCAAGGAACAGCATAAACTCATGCCTGGGATTGAACACCAAGTTATTGAAAAACTCACTCAGGAAAATTTGGTGGACCTACTATCACCAGAAGGACAAGCTGAGCCAAGTAAGAAGATGACTTACTACGCTACAACCAACATGAGGGACATAACTAGTTTGTTAGGTAACATTGGAAGTAACGTTCAGTTGGAGTTCCTTGATCGTCTGAGCTCAATGCATTTGATTCCCTGTATTTGGACAAACACTTTCGACACTTTCAACGGCCGATTTATTCACTCTCTCCAGTACAACACTCACATTATGGACGCAGCAGTTGCAAAAACTTTGTCAGACACCATCATGGAAATGATGATTGAGGTTACTGAATAACATTCTAATTTTTCAAAGAAGAAAACTATTCATTTTTGAAAGAACCAGTAAATAATCTTTCCACAACGATAGAACTGTGCACAGTTAAAGCTTGTACCACGCCCAGTACCTACATGTACCGGAAAAGTGTCCTGTATGCCGATCAGCGTTCGTTGTAATGATACATTATTTAGCTTAGTTGGGGATTAAAACTTTGTAAGTTTTCTTTAACAGCATTTCAAAGAAACGTTAATGAAGGTAAACAATCTCAGATTATTATTAAAGGAAAATGTTAATAAAAATATTACAATATTTATAAAGCATACTTACGTAAATGTACGGAATGATAAGGTAGGTATAACTGTCGCTTAAACTACTATAAAATATGATAAAAAAGGGGTATTATTTTTCAACTTCACTGACATAGATATCTATGTACTTACATGCAAACCAATATACATAGCATAATTAATAACCATTTATTAAACTGAACACAATATTAAAATAAATTACTTCATTTCCTGATTCTTATTTCCTTGTTTGCTGTGAATAAGTGAAGTATATTTTAAAATAGAATATAAAATAGTCACACCTTTTTCAAATTTCTATTGAAGTTTTCCAATCAAAGAAAATGTGGCGGAAATGGGTTACAAAATTAAAATACTGAAAATCTTAAAACAATATATTAAGTGTTGATGGTAAATTGTAATACCTCTGAATATAATCAAGGTTTGTCTAGATACTTGGTAGACGAATAGAATATTTGTTAATCCATATAATTTAAAGAGTTCATTGCAGCTAGCTAGAGTCCGCTAGAGCGGACAATTTTTGTCCGTTCGAAGATAGCCCGCTGAAAGAGCTTTACCTGTACTTTCGTTAGCTGCTTACCTCCTTGTTCCTGTCTCCTATCTAATAACTCTAACTAGTGTAGTGAATTGTCAAAGATAAATTGCTTACCTCCTTGTTCCTGTCTCCTATCTAATAACTCTAACTAGTGTAGTGAATTGTCAAAGATAAATTGCTTACCTCCTTGTTCCTGTCTCCTATCTAATAACTCTAACTAGTGAAGTGAATTGTCAAAGATAAATTATAGATCACTTAATACCGAACCCATAAGGGATACTGATCACCTCAACAGACATAAATCTAAAGTTGTGCAACCAAACTTAATAATAATGACAGTTAGCTGTAGGTTCCCTGTAATTAAGAAGCTGGAATCCTAATTTGGAATTGGGGTTTAGAACTTTTTTTTTTTTTTAAAGGAGAAGAAGCAAGCCTCCTTTAAATAATTTGAAAAAACAAAGAACTGTTTCGGTGAAATCTCTTTTTGATTCGTATAAGTCCAATTATACAAATGTGTAAGTCCTAATATTGCAATTCACAATTAATGTCAAATAATGATAATCAGTAACGAATAAATCAATATTTAGTCCATTTTCTTGTATCCATTTACAATTTGAATAGGCATTGAATTGAGAGAAAATAAACAATTAAAGAATAATAAAAAAAGGAAGTATAAATAACAAGTATTGGAATAAATGGTAAAGTGAATAAATAGTATATTGAATTAAATAAAATCAGAATTGAATTTTACTTAATCAATCGAAATAGGTAGCTTACGTTGTGACCAAGAAGCACTAGCAATATATTATCAACATCATTTAAATTTGTGTTTTTATTAATAAATTAATCAATCAAAATCTAATTATAATTAAAATCGACTTGACTTCAATATCAACCACAATTCTTTTAATTATACAAATATTTTTCTAAAATCTTCCATGATATACTTTTGTGAATTATATTTCTTTATTTAATTAACGTTATAATAACTCACCGAAATTCAATGGAAGCGGAAACGTTCATAGGTTCATACGTCATTTCCTAAATGTTGTCAAAACACAGACAGATTCCAAAAAGGTTTGAATTAAATGAATGCAACAATGTTTAATTGATTTGCCTAGAGACAACCAGAGTAAATAAATAGAAAAGTATACCAAGTACAATATTGGAACATCCGAAAAAATGATGAGTGACGTCACGCATTATATTTTCCATTTGTTTTTAAATAAAAAATGTGCTATCTTTCAGTTAAATGTGCATTTTCATGGAAATCAACTTACATAAAATTGTTTTTATCACGTTTTACTCTCTATTCACTTATAATATTCAACTAATAATACTTATAATATTTGAGAGTACTTTATGTGACGCCATTTGTTTACATCGTTTCTGAAGAATGGATCAAGTTCACCGTCAATGAATTCGAAACTTAGCATACTTCTCTATTTATTTACTATGGAGGCAAGGTAACCATTCATAAAACGACAAATGTATTTAAGCAATGCCCTCAGTAATATAATATTACAAAGGGCATTGATTTAAGAGCTTAGAAGAAATTTTCGAAATCTTGTTAAATCAATTTGCTGCAAACCCCAAGATAATCGAGTTCTATATTTCATGTTAGAAATTAGATGACAGAATGACGGAACATCAGTTTCATCTGTAGGTGAGTTATTTAACTGATGATGTTTGATGCAATTGATGTTTCATTCTTTTTCATCAATGAATACCTTTATTATCATCGGGTAATTTTAGTTAAGAGAATTTCTTTTATTGGAAATATGTGAAAATTTTCCGTCGATCTGAATTTAAGGCACAGAATTAGAAGGAATACCAAGTATAGTAGTATAGAGAAAAATTCTAAATTCATATTTACATAACCTAACCCTTTAAATACTGACTGTGGAGTTTGAGCTCGACAAACCGAATTCATTCAATATAATAACACTATTCCCATCAATCTTGTGTAAATAAAATTTTGCCCAGTACATTAATATGATAAAAGCTATGAACTGACAAAAAAAAATCATATAATTCGAGCTGCCGGTTTCAAAAATATCATTGAGTAACGAATCCTTTTGTAAAGAATTTTGTCAGTCCAATTAGGGTCAACATCTCCTTCTAATATTAAAAGATAGGATGACATTAATCCTTCAAATGAATAAAGAGTAACAGGATGGTAGGAAGGATGAGTAGGAGATTGCATCACGTTATAATATTAGAGATAAGAGATAAGGATAGCATAAGAATAGCAAATAATGATAACTGAGGAGTAAAGAATTAAAGTTACTTAGGTTAGATATATGTACACACAAGTAAAAAAATTATAAATAGATTCGAAATAGATAGCTTATGTTGTGACCATCAGGCACCCACAACAGATATAACGAAATATATATTTATATGTATATTAGTCTATTCTTTACAGTAGGATGATGCATTAAATATTACAATTTTATTATATAATTTAATCTACCTCACAGCAGGAGCATGCTACTATACTCACTGTAGTAACTATACTCACTATAGTAACTATAATCACTATAGTAACTATACTCACTATAGTAACTATACTCACTGTAGTAACTATAATCACTATAGTAACTATGCAGTCAATACCAGATACCAAACACCACAATGCCACTGTTCTCCCACCCCTATCATCACTCTCAGAGTACAGCATCATTCAACAGATAGAGTTCATCACCTCTATACAGACTCATGTAAAGAGGATGCCTTTCAGTGCCTTTATTCGGTTAGTTCTGAGGAGACTGTTGTGAGAAGAGGGGTACACTGTCTGATGCTTGGCGAAAGTTGTTGTGAAATGCATTTATGTCTACCTTGCAATATAAAGTAACTTAATAGCAAGCTGTTAGTAATATTCAAATGAAATAATGTGCATTGACAGAAGGATGTTATTGTTTACTAGCGGATCTTAGTAGTTAGAGTTTTATCTTTCTATGTGCATCAGAACTGCTATCGAGAGATGGAATGTAGAATGCAGTCGTAGATAGTAAATATTTTACTATGCATTTACTATCTATGAATAGATTACTATATATTATATATTAATTAAAGGACATTGTACGATAGTTCACTAAACTCGATTTTTGGCTAAAAATAACATTTAGGATTTAAATTATATATTTACATTTATTTTATTATATATATATTTAATTATTTTATAATATATATATTTAATTTATAATATATATATATTTTTACTATATTAAGTATCACTTGAAGATTACTTTTATTTCAATGAAACAATTTATTCAAGAATACAATAAAATACAAATTAAAAAGATTAATTAATATATAAATGAATATAAACATATATAAATGAAGATTATTTTGAAAATGTCAACACAAATGACCGTTATGTAGTTTGCTGTATCCGTAAGTTTGTTGTACTGCACACTTCATATTTTTTAATGACCAGGCAGGGGGGGGGGGGGTTCAAGCCCCCTTTTACACATATATTAGATTGTGCTAATATACCCTATACGAAATTTGTCGACGAGACGTATGTTGACGACATGTCCTATCGACGAAATGTACAGTCGACGAAATGTCTTATCAACGAAATGTCCAATCGACGAAATGTCCAATCGACGAAATATCCTATCGACGAAATGTCCTTTCGACGGAATGTCCTGTCGACGAAATGTCCTTCGACGAAATGTCCTTCAACACTGTTCAGTACCAGAAATTTCTGTTCGATAAGCAAGCAAGTAGATACTTTCTTATAGGTATAAGATATAATTTTTTGACTTGGATCATTATTCTCATTTCAAAATATACACTTATTGAGGAACGACACAATCCTACTCGAACACTCACAGTATTCTGAATATGGGCATTACCATATGTCATGAACCAATGTAACGAACAGAATATTTTGAATTCCAGATTTTAAAAAATTGAAAGATGTCGGAAGGAAGTGATTATTTTAGGCCCTTGGTAGGCTCTGAGAATATGTTGTACGAGATTAACAAATTGGGAGGTTGTTACATTAGTTACGTGCTGAGAATTTCCTCTTCTAGACCCATCACAGAAGAAGATGGCAAGGAACTCACTACCGCCCTCTATCGGTAAGTAACTGAAACTAACGATAGAGGCAGTGCACAGGTATTTAAAAATGTCACTGTTTACTAATTCCACTTTTCGAAAAAAAATAAAAAAAAATAATTGCAATGTTTGTAGATATTTTAAAATTGGTCTGCGTACACGATGACAAATTTGTAAGATTTGAAAATATTCGAAAATTAGAAAACTGCGATTTGTGAAATTATTATACAACAGTGTTTTTTTTCTCTGATAAGACCTACTTCATATTAATATTTAATTAAAATGGTAGTTAGCAATGTACCTATTGATGGGTGCAATATAATATCGAACAATTAGACGATAATTTATTATTATAAATCATAAACGATATATTAATATATAATATTTAAAAAATATTAATCTCGCTGTGCTAGAAGACGAAGGCATAAGATTTCGTTAAATTTATATTAATTACATTTCGTTTGCCGAATAATACATCATTTTTTCAGAAAATGTCCGAATCTCCGACTTTGTGTTGCCGAGAAGGAGGAAGAACTTTGGTTGAAACGCATGAACGAAGAAAAAGTTGATTTCCAGGTAAGTGACTTGATTTACTCATTAAACGATGATTCATTATAATATATATCAATCAGGTGCTTTTGTGAAACTTATTGTATTTAACTGTATTTTCAATTGAAGATTTATTTCAGATAGATTTGAATAGTTTTGAATTAAGAGATACAGGTAATTCTCAAGTTTTCCGTATCTGCATTTCCATCTTCACGAACCTCGATCCATTTTACGGAATAATTATTGCGGCCCTATTGCCTCAGTTTTTACAATAACACATATCCATAATATTCTACATTTCTTCGCGTTAAAGTTTCTAATTGAGGACTATTCTGATATTTTGTAAGAAAGAAGTACCTAGTATGGCAATTGTTGTCAAGCAAGCACCTATTATTTCCTGCAAAATTTATTTATTAATCCTAGGCCTATATTAACTTATGTTTAAAATAGTAGTTTACATCCAATGTCGGTAGTCTTAAAGCTGTCTCAAATATATAACTTCTGATCTTTAGTTAACGTAAGTTACATAGAATTAAATGATAATTAACATATTATTAATTCGGTATGACTCATAAAGATCTTGAGAGATCATTATTTCTGAGCTGTTTGAGTTATAAACATATTGGTTATTGCAGACATACAATGCAATTTGGATAATATATTGACTCCCATCAGTGAAAAGCACTAAAATGGAAATATTGAAAAAAAAAATGATCGTAAAACTGGAAAATATTTAAGCATTAATCATAATTTTGAATTTTTAGATAATTTACCACAGTCTTTGCTATATTTTTAGTTTCCTATTTGTACCTACTACTGATACCCTATCTCCAATTTCACGCAATTGCCTCCACTTTCAAGGTCCCTATCGTAAGAGTCGAGAGTTACCTGTATTTATTTAAAGTCTATAGTAGAAACAATAATGGTCCAAACATACCTCCTTGAGAAACTGCTTAGTGAATAGTGATTAATAATTCATATTGATAAAGTAATGTTATGAAGCAATTATTATATTTTATATTTTTTAGTCTGAAAATCAGTATTAAGTCCAAACAGGAGACTTTTTAGTAGTCCGAAGCCTTGTACAATGTTCATTATTATTTTTCTTTCCTCAGGTCCTGGAGAATGCTGATGTTTTTGAGACTTACAACAGGATTCCTTACGACTATTCACTTAATCTTCATGATGGACCCCTTTGGTGTGTTAGGTTGCTACCATATTCTACGCAACAAAATTCTTACATCGAAGAAACGACCAGCGCTGATGGAGAAAAACCAAAATTGCCGAATTTGTGTCATTTCGTTCTCTTGTTCAGTCACGTCATCACAGACGGTTACTCGTGCATGAGAATTATGAAGACTTTGCTTGCTCTCATCAACGCTAAAGTCAGTGGAGAAGCTATTGATGAATCACAACAAATTGGTACTCTAATTGATGTGAACCAAGAAAAAAGAATGCAAGAAAAGATCGAAGAAGGTTTCTTGAATGATCCGCAGCTGCTTGAAAGAAGAAAACAATCTGTCGCTTCTGCCTACGTCGAGACGATATTTGAAAAAGCTTATCCTGTTGCTCAACTCCTAAAACCAGGCACTCTTTGTCTCGTTCATGTTGTTGATAAACTGAAGACGAAGAATTTTGTTGATCGCTGCAAGAAGGAAGGCGTAACCGTTCACACTGGATTTTGTTCTTTGACGGAAAGAGCGGTAGTGAAAATGATACACCAAAAAGGTTACCGACCAGAGCAAATTAAACTCTCGAGCTTCCACGCCGCTGATAACAGAGTGTACTACAAGAACTCGATTGATGAACTGGGAGTTGGAATAGGTATTCTTGACTTCACTCATCACGTTTCTACTGAAGAAATTATGGAAGATTTTTGGTCAGCAGCCAAGAAGTATCACCTCAAGTTCAAAGAACAACATAAACAAATGCCTGGGATTGAACACCAAGTTATTGAAAAACTCACTCATGAAAATATGGTGGACCTACTATCACCAGAAGGACAAGCTGAGCCAAGTAAGAAGATGACTTACTATGCTACAACCAACATGAGAGACATAACTAGTCTGTTAGGTAACATTGGAAGTAACGTTCAGTTGGAGTTCTTGGATCGTCTTAGCACGATGCATTTAATTCCCTGTATTTGGATGAACACTTTTAATACCTTCAACGGTAGATTTGTTCACTCTCTCCAGTACAACACTCACATTATGGACGCAGTAGTCGCAAAAACTTTGTCAGATACTATCATGGAAATGATGGTTGAGGTTTCTGAATGATATTCTGATTTGGAGTGAATGAGTTTTTAATAGACTACCATGCCATTATTTCTATTACTCACTAGTGTGTACGAGCTCATGACATCATTATTGATATTGTAAAAATACAAAATGGATCCCAAGATTGTATGTGGTATATTACGTGATTCAATTTATACAGTGTGGCCCAAAAGATGTGTACCCGGGTTTGATTGTATTTACTCGTATGTTTTAATGCGAGTACAATAGTTGTTGCACAATGGGCATCTCAGGTAGGACGATCAAATTGATACTTCCGCGAAAAAATACTTCCTTTTACGATAAAATAATTTCCAAACCTATCTGGTCATAACTTAGAAAGTGATTATAAACATTAATACCTTGATATTAATAACTAATTATAGCAAACAAGGACCAGAATGTTTTCACATCGAAGGACTTCGTCATCTTAGCTGTTTGGCCAAAACTGAACTTTATTTTATTTGGTTTCAGGTTAGAAATATGTATGACATGAAAGGATTATTCAGATTAATAACTCTTAAGTTCTAATTATGATACTCTATATTTTTTAAATAGGACAATATACAAGAAATTGTATTATACTTGTTAACGAAAGAGTAGTTCCTAATCATTCAAAAACTGTATACATTTTTCAGGATAACCCCTATATAGCGGTAGCCGGTAAATTGCTCGAAAACAATTGCTCGAAAGACAATTGCTCGAAAACAATTGCTCGAAAAACAATTGCTCGAATGAACAATTGCTCGAAAGAACAATTGCTCGAAATTCAATTGCTCGAAAAACAATTGCTCGAACGAACAATTGCTCGAATGAACAATTGCTCGAATTATCAAATTGCTCGAATGAACAAAATTGTTCGAATTATAAAATTGCACAGTTTTCGATTTTATAAAAGTTTAGACCGTTTGTGTCATCTCGTATGTAACATGTGAATTGGAATCATGTGGTGAATCACTACTATTCATGTTTTTTATTTATCATAAAACCCTAATACTTATTTATTACTAGCCTATCTGCATGTGGCACCTCAATAGGTGAAATAACTCAAAGTTATGGCAGAGTTTAAATAAATCTAAAAAAATTCGGATTTTATGATAAAAAAGCATGAATAGTAGTTATTCACCACATGATTCCAATTCACATGTTACATACGAGATGACATAAACGGTCTAAAAAAAGATTATGCAGAATGAGTAATAATTAAAATTATTTATACTTTAAAGAATGATTAATGATCAATTACTAAAAAAAACAAGGATTGGTAGGTGCAGCTCCACTTCATGAATAACAGACTTTTATAAAATCGAAAACTGTGTAATTTTATAATTCGAGCAATTTTGTTCATTCGAGCAATTTGATAATTCGAGCAATTGTTCATTCGAGCAATTGTCTTTCGAGCAATTGTTCTTTCGAGCAATTGTTTTTCGAGCAATTGTCTTTCGAGCAATTGTTTTCGAGCAATTTACCTAGAACCTATATAGCTTACCATTACTTATGTGGTTAGTAATTTTTAGGTTGAATAAATTATAAAATAATGCTGCATTTTCGAAAAAAATAATTTCTAAACAATTCTATACATTTTATTAATTTAACAAAGCAATAAATGGAAGATACGTTCGGTGCATATATAATATAAACCTATAGACTTGAACTTAAATTGCACTGTTTTACCTATTGTTAAACTGATATATTTGTAGAATATATATGTATTTTTTTGTTAATTTTACCGTAGGTATTGACGGTTCAGCAAATGAAAAATTAAACAGAAACGAACGTTAATTAACTTTAGATGTTAACTACTCAATATAGCTAGGTAATATACGTGAAGAGTAATAAATATAATTATGCCTTTACATAGGTATATATAGAGATTATTAATATTATATCACGATTTATGGACTATTTATATTTTTGCTAGTTTTAAAATATACATTTTCAAATCGATATACATTATTGTTTTCTTTTCTTCATTGCAATAGTTATCACCCTCTTTGTGGAACAACTTTTAGAGGGTAAATACACGGTGCAGGTACAGCTGGTACAACTATACAGAAAATGTATCTGAAAAAGAGGTCGCAATACGGATCTAGTGGTCCATGTAAGGTAAGAGAAAAAGATCACTTGACGATTTAAACTGTGCAGGTTTCCTTTAAAGGTCCTCTTCAAGTTACGGGAGAAAAAAATAAGTTCTTCAAATAACATTTTATAGAACTAAGGTTTAGGATCACCAATCTGCATAAAATTAGGTTCAGTATATATTTATTTATATGCTTTTAAAGTTTTTAATGGTCTGTACACAAAATTATCCGAAACACTAATATGACGCCGAAGAAAAAGATTGTACATTGTTTGTTTTGATTTCCAATTTGAATTCTATAAGAAACAGTTCATGTCCAGATGTCGTAAAAAAATGGTTTCCAACAAACCCTCAAGTTTTCAGTCAATAAAATCAAAATTAAGTCCAGTAATTCAAATACATTATATATATTTTAAAATCTCATTGCTCATTTTAATAAAAGATAAAGTTATTTCCAATATTATATTGTTTGAGACTTGTTAATATGTTTTTTTTTGTTATTAAAACTAGGTTTTTCTCCCCTCTCTGTATGATATTTCGTTAGAAAATGATAACCAGCGTCCACAAGTAAATTAGTACCTAAGTCATTAATCCTCAACTTGTGAGGTGTTGTTGTGTTAATTACGACGCTGAATAACCCACTAAACAAACATAGATTGTAAGTTATTTCATTATATAGTTATTTTGAATATAGAGTAGATTTACTTAACTAAATAATATTATTTTCATATATATTATAAGATGTATTGCCTTTTTAAGTTGGCCATAAATTCGTGAAACCTAGTTAGGTACCTAGTCTGAGTCTGACGACTGACAGAAATGTTGAGATGATCGAATACATATTTAATATGATTTAATTTAATATAATGTTTGTCATACTAAGTAATACATTAAGTAAGGATAGGTCATATTGTATATTATTGATTTTGTATTGTTATTGTGATTTGTCGAAGATTTTAATTTCTCATATTCTCTATTTTATCGATTTGTATTTTGTTCTTCCGACAGGTTAGGTCGTCGTATTAGTGTTTTGTACTCAGAATGAAAAAATTAAGAAAACGGTGGATAAGTGTGCTCATTATCCACGTCAGTAACAATCTACGCTTCTCCTTGGTTATCAAGAACTGATTTATTGCCATTATGTCCCATATAATTGATATAGACGCAGCTGACCAGTCAGCCTAAGCCATCAAAACTAGTGTTAGAAGAACGTGAACACTCATCCCAGGTTAACCTAGAATCTTCCCTACTCTCATCTTCAGCCAATTTACAACCAGACAAGGATTATCCTTTGGAAGCTGCCAAACATTTGAAAGTCTGCCTTTTGAAATTCAAAGAAAGTAGCAGAGACCTCTTTCAGGGGCTAACTCACACGCAAAAAGCACGTAGCGAAGATATCGTAGACACAAGATGGTCTTTGTTGAAGCTAAAGAATCAATTGATGATTTGAACAGCAAACTTGCGGATTTGAATCTGGAAACTGTCTCCAGCGTTGGTGCTGCAAGTTCAATGTCAGTCACATCATCTCATCCTATTGTTGAATCTTCGCAAGCGATTTCTCACCAACATTGGGACGAAGACGTTCAGCCTCTTAGGAACGCACCTGATGGTGAGAAAGTCGTCTCTTGTGTGGATAACGCTATAGTTAATGATCGTGGTCTTGCTGTGAATCCTCTGCAGGATCATAACATCACACAAGTTTACTCATCTGTTGTTCCCAAACTAGATAACTCACCAGTTGTTCCAAGACTAGATAACTCACCAGTTGTTCCCAAACTAGATAACTCACCAGTTGTTCCAAGACTAGATAACTCACCAGTTGTTCCCAAACTAGATAACTCACCAGTTGTTCCCAAACTAGATAACTCACCAGTTGTTCCCAAACTAGATAACTCACCAGTTGTTCCAAGACTAGATAACTCACCAGTTGTTCCAAGACTAGATAACTCACCAGTTGTTCCAAGACTAACGTCAATAGCCCTAATTTCGCCAGTTTCGATTAAATTCATTTTCGTATTCAGATAACAATAAAACCTTGCATTTTAAACGTTTGGTGTCAATTTTATACTGTTAAGAAACATCTAAAGAATCAAATAAGATGTCTCCAAAGCATCCATGAAGTTCCCTAAAAATATGAGAAACAGTTTAGTACGGGGTATTCAAAATTGGCGAAATTAGAACCATTTGCCTAATTTCGCCAACAGAAATTATTGACTTGTCCTAATTTCGCCAGCAGGTGGCGAAATTAGGACACCATAATAAATAACTGCCTTATTTCGCCATCACATGTAATACCATATATTGGATGGTACTATTTACCGTATGAACTATGGAGGCAGTTAAAACTATTTACAGCTAGAATGGAGGCAGTTAGGACTATTTACAGAATGGAGGCAGTTAGGACTATTTACCGAATGGAGGCAGTTAAGACTATTTACCGAATGGAGGCAGTTAAGACTATTTACCGAATGGAGGCAGTTAAGACTATTTACCGAATGGAGGCAGTTAAGACTATTTACAGAATGGAGGCAGTTAAGACTATTTACCGAATGCAGCCGCAGGCAGTTAAGACTATTTACCGAATGGAGGCAGTTAAGACTATTTACCGAATGGAGGCAGTTAAGACTATTTACCGAATGGAGGCAGTTAAGACTATTTACCGAATGGAGGCAGTTAAGACTATTTACCGAATGCAGGCAGTTAAGACTATTTACCGAATGGAGGCAGTTAAGACTATTTACCGAATGGAGGCAGTTAAGACTATTTACAGAATGGAGGCAGTTAAGACTATTTACCGAATGCAGCCGCAGGCAGTTAAGACTATTTACCGAATGGAGGCAGTTAAGACTATTTACCGAATGGAGGCAGTTAAGACTATTTACCGAATGGAGGCAGTTAAGACTATTTACCGAATGGAGGCAAATAAAACTATTTACCGAATGGAGGCAGTTAAGACTATTTACCGAATGGAGGCAGTTAAGACTATTTACCGAATGGAGGCAAATAAAACTATTTACCGAATGGAGGCAGTTAAGACTATTTACAGAGAGTTACAGTGACACAGAGAGTTACAGTGACACAGAGAGTTACAGTGACACAGAGAGTTACGTAGTGACACAGAGAGTTACAGTGACACAGAGAGTTACAGTGACACAGAGAGTTACAGTGACACAGAGAGTTACAGTGACACAGAGAGTTACAGTGACACAGAGTGTTACAGTGACACAGAGAGTTACAGTGACACAGAGAGTTACAGTGACAGAGACTTACAGTGACACAGAGAGTTACAGTGACAGTTAGTATAACAAGAGATTAAAGAATTTCCCATTTTGTGTTCATAGTGAAAATGTCAACCTGAAAAATAATTGAAATAAATAATCGTCTCCTATTGATTTAAAAAAAATATGCTTCAAGAAACTGCAACCATAATATATATATACATATATATATATCCCCCATGTGAAGTGCAACAAACTAGTGGATGTAACAAAATAACTACATATTACGGTTTTATTTTCAAGTAATGAACGATGTTTCACTGTGTATTATCTGGTGCTGGGAAAATTGCCACCGGGAAAACTGCCACTGTGGGAAAACTGACACTGGGAAAATGGCCACTGTGGGAAAACTGCCACTGGGAAAATGGCCACTGTGGGAAAACTGCCACTGTGAAAATGGCCACTGTGGGAAAACTGCCTCTGTAGGAAGAATGGCACCCGGAAAATTGCCACTGTACATATAAAAATTCATACTGAAATTTTATTTTGAAAATCACAAAAATCATAGGTACTGAATGCAATGTTGATCAGAATTTAATATATCATTATATATGAGAATTTTTACAATGTGTACATCTCAAATTGACAAGTTATACGATCTATGTGAATTCTTCCTTACAATGATCATATGCAATATTTGAAAGAATTAGCTTTAAATATGCTATTTTCTGAAATATCTGTCTAGTTATTAATGTGTTTTTTAATCAGTTAACAAATGTCAAAATTATTGTACATAAACGTTGATTAATTTTGATTGATATTTTTATTCTTTGACAAGTTGTGCTCATGTAGCTATGTACAGATAACGAAAACGGATTTTTCAAATAATTAATACGAAATATATAAAATATACTATGTTCGTACTGGGGTTAACATGTACACATTCAATACATTTTGTATTGTGACAATCGCACCCAGCGTATTTTTTTTATCGATATAGCCAATTTAACATTCACGCCTAACACTATAGTTATATTAGATTTGTTTCTTAGAAACTGAATATCAATTATGACAGGTAATTCCCGTGATTTCTCTGTTAGTTTGACTCGTAGTCTTCATTTACTATCAGCTCTTCATTTTCCCTTTTAATCCGTGAGTGCAGTCACCGGTGCTTTGTGTCCCATTTCGTCACATTCCTTGGTAAGTTTTATTCACGGAGTAGCTTTTCTAAGTCCGTTATATTTTAGGAATTGAAAGATTTGAATGTTCGGTACACCTGATTACCATATCTGATTTATGAATTTATTCAATAGTCCATAATAGAAAATATTCTACTTTAGTCACTAATTTAATATACTTGCATATTAATTAAATGGGATCGAACAAATCCAACAGACGGCTAAACATTGACAAATATAGTCATTCAAGTAACATTAAATTAGTCATTACCTACGCAGATTTCGGAAGGTTATATTCTAGGCGGCATTTATTTATCATTTGTTATTCGTATAGCACAAAAAGTATTCATTCAAATTGCCTGAAATTTGGTGGGACAATTGGTCAATGTCCAGGGACTATCTGGTAAAATTTATTGGGCGATCTGTTTTATCTTTAACCAAATAATTATTTATTATAATTTCAAATTCAATTAAGCTCTACACAGTTCTAAAATATGTTATATATGATATATCATTATTATATATCAATCCTGAATACTTTCATGTATTTATAAACTAAGGTTTGTTATTGTCTACACTAAAACTATAAATGACGATTCAACTATAGTATGATATACTGATTTTGACCAGGACTGTACATACATAATCAAATAATACAAGCATTAAGTTTTATACACAGTCTAGTCTCGACTGACAATATCTTTCTGTGGTTCTAATCTTGTTTATAACAATATCAGTTGATGAAGTATCAGAAGTTCTCCTGCCGGGCTATCTATAAGAAAAAAGTTCCTCATAGTTTACAATATATTGTCTCTTTAATTGGCATATTTATAATTAAGCGTTGTGCTTATGTTTTAAATTTAATTCGATGATATATATTTTTAGGCTGTCAAATATATTAAACTACCATTATCAATAAATGAGGAGTATAGAAACAAAAAGTAATAGAAACAATACATATATTTAGAAAATCTTGGAATATGACACATCAATTTATCATTATAGCTATATAATAAATATCATAATAAACATAACTGAATGAAAATAAAAATATTATCCCTATAATATTATTAAACCTATTGATCTTATTAGCAACTCCCTTATAAGCAATGTATATTCAAGTCAAAAATAGCAATATAATAAAAAGCAATATAAAATAACAAAAATTAGCAATATAGAATAACAATGTAAAATGACACTAAATAACATTATAACTGACTTTCAACAAAAGATTCCTATTATGAATTAAATTAATCATTTACAGGGCAATCAGAGCAATAAAATGAATCAGCATAATTGAAATTATTAGGCAGACATCTGGGACATACCCAATGTGGACATCGAAGAGTCTCGCATCCAACCCATTTTATTTGCAGCTCATAAGGATCTGAGGTCCAGTTACTTTTACAGACTAAACAATCATTATCATCAGACGTAGTGGATGTATTTGTAGATTTCCTATATTGTTTCCTTCTGCAAGATTGAGCATTTGCACGCTTTGATTTTTCAGCTTTTCTTGCCTCTTTAGCTTTGATTGCTAATCTTTGCTGATTGATATCGTTTACTACTTCATCCGATGTCATGATCCTCGCTTTAGATTTTATCCTCAAAGGACGCTTTCGTCCTTTGAGTATTGTGTCTCCTGGAGGGTAAAAAATGCTGGCCAAATCATGCGGCACAATACCAGCCTTAACAAGAGGATTATTTTCAATCATACTGGATTGATTACAAAGAAATGATGGTACAATTTCTGGCCTCTTAACTGCAGCGATCATGTTGTTATTTTCATCTAATGAAGACGAAGAGGGAAGAGGATCGACATCAGTTAACCGAAAAGCTGCTGCAGCAGGTGTAGAGGGTACAGGCTCATCTCTATCATCTCGTAGAACATCTACCTCCGGTGGCGCATCTATTTGAGCAGGCAGGATTTCATAATTGCTATTGGTAAGGTCGATCACTGGAAGGTCTTCACCGTCTTGAAAGCCAAGGAAATCGCCATGCTGAGAAGAACCATCACTAAGTATATCATCATTAATAGATTCGAGTTCATCTGGTTCAATATTTTCTGCTGAAAATGAAGGAGGCAAAGATAAATCTACGTCCAAAGAAGGTATGATTTTGTTCCGTTGTAGAGGCTCTTTATCAATGGCGTTGGGATTGTAAGGAAATATCCCACATTTTCTAAACCCCGACTTTATGTTTGTCATGGTCATGCTGTTTTCAAATGGGTTTTTTATTATTCTTGCAACTTGATTTTTTTGAATCCAATAGTCCCCTCGTATCGCTTGCCCAAGTTTGACCACTTTAGACACATTCATCTTTAAAGATTTGTACACCGCTACGTCTAAAGGCTGGCATATGTGTGTTGTATGTGGCATTAGAGCAAGTAGAATTACATGGTTTTCTTTTGCCTTCTCAATAACTTGAGGAGAACAGTGAGACGTGTGACCATCAAGAAGAAGTAAGACCGGGTGCACTGGTGATGGACGAGCATGAGGAATAAATATTTTTACAAACCATCGATAAAATAACTCGCTGTCCATGAAACCGCTGTCCTGTTTCCCATATAGCGCCCCATCAGGTCCTCCGGAGGTATATTGTCCTCCTGGGAAAGACGATTTAAATATTATGAATGGGGGAAGAGAGGCTCCAGATGCAGATACACAGCATAGCAAACTTATGTGCTCCGATGAAGCTACCTGCCTTGAATGGGCTGATCTTAATCTTTTTGGAATGACAACTCTTTGGGTACATTTATTTAAATCGATGACAGTTTCGTCACAATTGTAGATATCTTGAGGTCGATAATGGAAGTCTCCATCATCAAGAGTCTTTTTCAGTAGTTGAAAATATTCTCGAATATTATCAACTGTCGCATGGAGGGCTTTTCCTCTATCTAGGCTATCAGGTTTTCGTAACGAAGTGTAATCTGGATGACGCTTCTTGAAGCCCAACCACCATTTGTAGGCGGGTCCATTTTCGCCGAAAACATTATTCCCAACAGTTTTGTCTATGCACCATGCGTACAGTAGTATTTGGTTGATTGTTAGAGGAAAGGCTCTGAGCGCCATGTACTCTATGTACTCACAGAGGCTCTTTTCTTGTGCTTCTGACAAAGCTGTTGGTCTTCCACCACCTTTACAATCTTCTTTAACCTTTCCCTTCAGACGATCGGATAAAGTTTTCCGAGGTACATTGAATGCTTTGGCAGCTTGAGACAGATTCATACGGCTTTCTTTACAACACTCGAGGGCTTGTGCCATATCTAGTGGATCCCATTTATTGTATGATTTAGTATTTCTAGCCATTTCTGAAATTGAAATAACGATATATTAATGAATCTAAATAAACAAGGCTTGAAAAAATTACTATGATAAATATCGTGAAAGGTTTAGCAGACTCAGCGTTGACAAATTTTTATTTAACTCAAGCTTGATGATAAATATATAAATCTTTTGTCTATATATCCCCTCTAAATCTACTTATGGAAGACGTTGAAACGTTACCATCGCCGTATTTAGTCCGTTAAGGGAACCTCAGAGGTTAAATCCCAAACTGTGGTAACTGTCTTACAATTCTACCATTAAATTATTATATCTATGACAATAAATCCCCTCTGATTCTACTTATAAAAGACGTTGAAGCGTTACCATCGCCGTATTTAGTCCGTTAAGGGAACCTCAGAGGTTAAATCCCAAACTGTGGTAACTGTCTTACAATTCTACCATTAAATTATTATATCTATGACAATAAATCCCCTCTGATTCTACTTATAAAAGACGTTGAAGCGTTACCATCGCCGTATTTAGTCCGTTAAGGGAACCTCAGAGGTTAAATCCCAAACTGTGGTAACTGTCTTACAATTCTACCATTAAATTATTATATCTATGACAATAAATCCCCTCTGATTCTACTTATAAAAGACGTTGAAGCGTTACCATCGCCGTATTTAGTCCGTTAAGGGAACCTCAGAGGTTAAATCCCAAACTGTGGTAACTGTCTTACAATTCTACCATTAAATTATTATATCTATGACAATAAATCCCCTCTGATTCTACTTATAAAAGACGTTGAAGCGTTACCATCGCCGTATTTAGTCCGTTAAGGGAACCTCAGAGGTTAAATCCCAAACTGTGGTAACTGTCTTACAATTCTACCATTAAATTATTATATCTATGACAATAAATCCCCTCTTATTCTACTTATAAAAGACGTTGAAGCGTTACCATCGCCGTATTTAGTCCGTTAAGGGAACCTCAGAGGTTAAATCCCAAACTGTGGTAACTGTCTTACAATTCTACCATTAAATTATTATATCTATGACAATAAATCCTCTCTTATTCTACTTATAAAAGACGTTGAAGCGTTACCATCGCCGTATTTAGTCCGTTAAGGGAACCTCAGAGGTTAAATCCCAAACTGTGGTAACTGTCTTACAATTCTACCATTAAATTATTATATCTATAACAATAAATCCCCTCTTATTCTACTTATAAAAGACGTTGAAGCGTTACCATCGCCGTATTTAGTCCGTTAAGGGAACCTCAGAGGTTAAATCCCAAACTGTGGTAACTGTCTTACAATTCTACCATTAAATTATTATATCTATGACAATAAATCCTCTCTTATTCTACTTATAAAAGACGTTGAAGCGTTACCATCGCCGTATTTAGTCCGTTAAGGGAACCTCAGAGGTTAAATCCCAAACTGTGGTAACTGTCTTACAATTCAACCATTAAATTATTATATCTATGACAATAAATCCCCTCTGATTCTACTTATAAAAGACGTTGAAGCGTTACCATCGCCGTATTTAGTCCGTTAAGGGAACCTCAGAGGTTAAATCCCAAACTGTGGTAACTGTCTTACAATTCTACCATTAAATTATTATATCTATGACAATAAATCCCCTCTGATTCTACTTATAAAAGACGTTGAAGCGTTACCATCGCCGTATTTAGTCCGTTAAGGGAACCTCAGAGGTTAAATCCCAAACTGTGGTAACTGTCTTACAATTCTACCATTAAATTATTATATCTATGACAATAAATCCCCTCTTATTCTACTTATAAAAGACGTTGAAGCGTTACCATCGCCGTATTTAGTCCGTTAAGGGAACCTCAGAGGTTAAATCCCAAACTGTGGTAACTGTCTTACAATTCTACCATTAAATTATTATATCTATGACAATAAATCCCCTCTTATTCTACTTATAAAAGACGTTGAAGCGTTACCATCGCCGTATTTAGTCCGTTAAGGGAACCTCAGAGGTTAAATCCCAAACTGTGGTAACTGTCTTACAATTCTACCATTAAATTATTATATCTATGACAATAAATCCCCTCTTATTCTACTTATAAAAGACGTTGAAGCGTTACCATCGCCGTATTTAGTCCGTTAAGGGAACCTCAGAGGTTAAATCCCAAACTGTGGTAACTGTCTTACAATTCTACCATTAAATTATTATATCTATGACAATAAATCCCCTCTTATTCTACTTATAAAAGACGTTGAAGCGTTACCATCGCCGTATTTAGTCCGTTAAGGGAACCTCAGAGGTTAAATCCCAAACTGTGGTAACTGTCTTACAATTCTACCATTAAATTATTATATCTATGACAATAAATCCCCTCTTATTCTACTTATAAAAGACGTTGAAGCGTTACCATCGCCGTATTTAGTCCGTTAAGGGAACCTCAGAGGTTAAATCCCAAACTGTGGTAACTGTCTTACATCCTAAGCTCCCATCTACTCACCTAACTGCTGCTGTCCTCAACTACTGCCTGCTGTCTTGAATGTTTTCTTATCTGTGTCCTCAGTTCCTAATTTTTTTTCGAAATTTTTGGAAGTCTTCGTTTTTATACTAATCTATTTTATCAAGTTAGAGTTATTATTAGTATAAAAAATATCGTGTTAAGTAAATGGTTCAAGTTCATAAGGATCAATTCAATAATTTATGTTGATATAGAAAAAGAATGTGAATACTTAAAAAGAGATTTTACACATGAATAAATACAATGATTAATAGATTTTAATTAAAGGGAGAACTGATCGTATTGCAGAATTTAAAATAAAAATTAATTAAATATCTGTAAAATCAAATATTTAACCATTAGTATTATAAAAAAATTAATTTAAATATTTATAAATTATTATTGAAAATATACTAGTAATTTTTTAATCACAAATTCACAATCAAAAATGATTTCTATCATTTAGTACACAATAAACTAATTGCAATGTAACTAAACATATTGGTTGTCATTTTCATACTTTAATTGGGTTAACGCCAACAGTAGGAATGTAGGATTTATAGCAATTAAAGGGGTAACTTGCCTATTTGTAGAGTGCGATATAGAAATCAATCAAACATCAATAAAATCAAATATTTATCGATTAATTGTTACAAAATTAGTTCAAATATTTAAAAATTATTACTGAAAATATACTAGTAACATTTTAACCACAATGAAAAATAATTTATATAATTCAGAACAAATTAAATGAATGGTAGTCATAGAAAATATACAAGTGAATGATAGTCTTCGCTTGAAACTAATTGTCCTAATTTCGCCACCTGATTATTATCATTGTATTTCTTAAAATAGAGATTATTGCTGCAGATAGAAAAAATAATCGATCTCTTATATATACAACAATTACATTTTGATGGGTAGTTTCATGGGAATTCTTATTTAAATATGAGATTTTTGCTCTCGCGCGAACTAGGTTCAGTACCTTAATTGATGTCGCACGGAGAGGTGGGGTGTGCGTGCGATGCACTCTATTTTGATTTATTATTTTTGGAAGCCTTTAGTACTCTATAATCAATCAATTACCATTATCCTTATTAAAAATTTATGTAGATTTGCATGAAAATAAGCAAAGTTATCTGTGATAACTTGAAAATGAAATATTTAACTTTTCGGGCTTGCTGGCGAAATATGGGCAGTGGCGAAATTAGGGTTATTGACGTTAGATAACTCACCAGTTGCTCCAAGATTAGATAACTCACCAGTTGTTCCCAAACTAGATAACTCACCAGTTGTTCCAAGACTAGATAACTCACCAGTTGTTCCAAGACTAGATAACTCACCAGTTGTTCCAAGACTAGATAACTCACCAGTTGTTCCAAGATTAGATAACTCACCAGTTGTTCCAAGACTAGATAACTCACCAGTTGTTCCAAGATTAGATAACTCACCAGTTGTTCCAAGATTAGATAACTCACCAGTTGTTCCAAGACTAGATAACTCACCAGTTGTTCCAAGATTAGATAACTCACCAGTTGTTCCAAGACTAGATAACTCACCAGTTGTTCCAAGACTAGATAACTCACCAGTTGTTCCAAGATTAGATAACTCACCAGTTGTTCCAAGACTAGAAAACTCACCAGTTGTTCCAAGACTAGATAACTCACCAGTTGTTTCAAGACTAGATAACTCACCAGTTGTTTCAAGACTAGATAACGCACCAGTTGTTTCAAGACTAGATAACTCACCAGTTGCTCCAAGATTAGATAACTCACCAGTTGTTTCAAGACTAGATAGCTCACCAGTTGTTCCAAGACTAGATAACTCACCAGTTGTTTCAAGACTAGATAACTCACCAGTTGTTCCAAGACTAGATAACTCACCAGTTGTTCCAAGACTAGATAACTCACCAGTTGTTCCAAGACTAGATAACTCACCAGTTGTTCCAAGACTAGATAACTCACCAGTTGTTCCAAGATTAGATAAACTCTGGCCTGATCAATTTTAGCCTTACACGGTAACTGCGAGCATACGGTAATTGTGTAGTTACCCTATTTCCTTAAATAGTAAAGGGTCACTACAGCAACCTAAATACAACCAAAGTTTACCCTTTCTAATAAAATTTTGAACAATCAAAATTTAAAATATGCATTACCTTTTACATTTCGTACTTAAAACATTTTCATCTTCTGACTCATGGGCATAGATTTTTTTTGCTGCTGACAATTTTATTTTTTAAATTCATTAAATAATAAATGCACATAGATGTGGTCAATCAGAAAATTTCTTGTAAACCTGATTGGTCCCATCCCAAACAACTCAGTTGAAGAAAATTGACTTCATTTTTGGAAAACAAACAATAAATATGACCCTACAGGATCGCAAGGGTTACCTAGCTCATATAGAAGGTAAAAAAAGTCATTCAGATATGTTGTAGGATTATAATTAAATACAACCAACTATAATCTGTCTTTAAATAATTACACGGTAGTGCAAGTACAAATATAACTTAAATCACTAAGTTCTTTCTTTATCAATTACTGAATTGCTTTGACCAATTGAAGTAAACCTTTAAAACAACCTCAACACCCTAACTTACACCTATTACACACTGGAACACGATGTTTCCTTATGAACCTTACAATTAAAATATCGAGACGCTACAGTTAGGGCAAGTTTCAAGTTGTCGACCAATTCCACATTTTCGAGATCAGAAAAAATTAGTTCGTTATATATATTTCATCATGTAGCTATACCATTTTAAAAACAAACTAATTGCTCGAAAACCAATTTAAATGATGGTTAAATAACATATTCTTTCTTTAATGATCGAAAATGTGGAACCGCTCGATAACTAGGAAGTTACCCTACAGCAACTGAAGCACTAAATAAGATGGCACGTACACTGAGAACAAGAGCTATTAATTAAAAAAACAGAAGAGGATTATCAATTCCGAATATATCCAATACAACAATCAGTAAAGGGCCGTACACACACAGGGTTTTTTAAGTCTTTCCACCAGACTTTTTGCTAAGCTCCTCCTACTTTTTCCACGAGAATTTATCCATGATACATGCAGGTATCATGGATACCAAATAATAATTATACGATGTATATAGTTTTTCTTATATTCTTGTGGAAAAAGTAGGAGGAGCTTAGCAAAAAGTCTGGTGGAAAGACTTAAAAAACCTTACGTGTGTACGACCCTTCAGTTTTTCATTTGTTAAATAAATTAGGTGTGATGCTTGAACTTCTGTTTATTCTTTAAACTAAGGTTATATAAATGTCTACATAGATTTTTTACCTTTTACCTAAATATTTCATAACTTACCATTCTAGATAATTCGTTAAAATATTTTGTTGTTTTTTCACAGTTACTGCACCTAATTCTAATAAAAAATAAATATCTTTATTATTTACGAAACTAGACAATACAATAGCAATATTAATTCAAAGTTCAACAACATGACAACTACTTAAAGAGTTGTCATGTTGTTGCCAAGCTAACATTTACATGGTCATGTTCATCTTTCACCAAAACACTCGGGTTGCCAACACTCACCATATGAACATCACACGGTTGCCAATACTCACCATATGAACATCACACGGTTGCCAATACTCACCATATGAACATCACTCAGGTTGTCGACATTCACCATATGAACATCACTAGGTTGCCAACACTCACCATATGGACATCACTCGGGTTGTCGACATTCACCACATTAGCATATCACTGAGTTGCCAACACTCACCACACGAGCACGTCACTGGAATTACCACCTGATCACATCACTTCAGTTGCCAACATTCGCCATAAGATGAAATCACTCAAGAGCCTCCAGAATAGCCTGTCCACACAGTAGGTTGGTGGGGGCCGGAGCGTTCACGTCAAAATCTCTCTGCGTGAGCCTCACAAGATTAGAGGGTGAGAAATCTGTGCCAGTAGTGAGCAAACTTCTGATTTCAGGATTTCCATTCCACTCATCGGAAGAATCCTTTTTAATGGCAGTCCTCTGCTCCACGACCAATGCATTGGAGGTCGAGGTTCTCCTCTTGTCCCTCATAATAACTGAGAACGGAGCACCGCCCTTTGCAAACTCCTTTCTTTTGAACCTCCCCTCCACCCTGTTTTTAGCGTAAGGAAGAGAGGGCGAGTTGGAGTCTCTACGAACGGAGGAGTAGTTATTCACAACTCTGATGCGCGGTACCATCTTCACCTGGGAACAACTCCTTCTTTCTACTTTCTCTTCTTCCTTTGCCATCATCATCTTCTTTGGAATCTGTGAAAAAAAATATCATGATGATCAATGACATAGATAGGAGACATTCCATGCTGGTGTATCTGTTGGGGCCAAGTCAAAAAAGTGGTTTTCAAACGACAGCAGTTGAAACGCCTAGGCTATGTCAGAGGGTGTATTCAACGCAGTTGAAATACGACAATATCGCAGCGGCTAAACCGCTCATCTGACATAGTCTAAGCGTTTGCGAGTGGCTGCCAGTGTTTGGTTGTGCTGAAAACCACCGTGGAATAGAGTGTTTTTTATTCAGAAAGTCAAACCGCCTTCTGATATACGCATGCAGTTCTGCTGCCGCGATAGTAAGTAAGCGAGAAATTTGCCGGCTTTTAACATAAGTTTAATGGAATTACCTTCAAAACTGCTCTTTTGACTAGGCACTAAATTTGAAATGAAAAGCTACTATTCAATGTATTATATCAATCTAGCTATCAAATAATCTATGAAAAAATCTAAACAGTAACTAGTGGCGATAGAAAATATTCAGTACGACAGTTTGAAAGAAACAAAAAACAACAATCAGAGGGTTTTCTTAGGCTGAGCTCCTAGCAAGTCGCAGCAATAAAAGGAATATAGTAACAATAGCATCATCAGAAGACAGCATAAAAAGAGAAAATACAACTGAGAAATAGAAAATTAAATGACAAGCTATTTCAAAACAACAATAAATTATAATGAGAAAAAAAGCA
Source organism: Caprella mutica (assembly GCA_947561585.1). Lineage (NCBI taxonomy): Eukaryota > Metazoa > Arthropoda > Malacostraca > Amphipoda > Caprellidae > Caprella > Caprella mutica. Next base: position 250,580 of record CANNZV010001721.1, read on the forward strand.
GTTTAGGGTTATTATGAAGTTGAGATTATCCAGCAAATTAGCAAAAGTTTGGTGACGCATGCCAAGCAATCATATTTTGGAGATACCTTGGGTGCAACGTTCAAACACTCCTCTGCGTCACTTTCTTGTGCTAAAACAAACCGAGGCGTATTCACTAGCGAAGATCTAGCGACACTTGGCATCTGCACCATTTTGATGCCTCCAGCGTAATACTTCTTGAGGAAAATTGGTTGTTTTGCAGTGAATGATTTCTTATCGACTACAGTCTTTGCGAAAATGTCATCAGTTTGAACAAACGTCTGCTTGAGGTTGGATTTGCTTGCAATGAGGCTGGGATTTGGAGATGATTCAGTCTTCAGAAAACCTTTCTTCAACTCCTTAGGTTTTACGTTCTTTGAATAACACGTGTTATCACTGCTCCCATCACTCTCCTTGACGGACCTGGAATCTGTGTTCGGTAGAAGGCGATAGTGTCTCTCCGACTCATCTTTGCCCTTCGAAAGAAGGTTCCGCAGAACAGAGTCGCAACCGATGGATTGTTTTGAAGATGAAATATGCTGGTGAAGGGGAAGTGAATATTTTTGAGGAATGGATTTGCTCACCAGAAGTTTCTGCAGAATGGGTGTGGGTGGAGGCAAGGATAGAGTTGTAGGTTCATGCGATAGAAAATCTTCAAAGTTCACAGCGACATCACCGAAAACATTTTCCACATAATCTGGCGAGTTGCGCTGCCTTTTCCGTTGACTCTGTGAAAGAGGATAAAATTATAATCTTTCTATCTAATGAAAATCAAAATAGTTGGAAAAATATTTTTGAAAATTAATTTAGAATTATTAAATTACAGTAACTGCTAAATTACAGCCAATAAATGTTTACAAGCACTTCACTCACTGGAGGGGAAGGTATGGCTAGTCTCTTGCTAGCAGGCTGGTCTGGTTCACATTGGGGAAAGGGGTCCAGAGAAGCAAAGGCGGGGGACAAGGAGGAACCCTGGGGTGAGTCAGACACATTCTGAAGAATAGGCTCCTCTTCTGCAAAAGTAGTGATTATTAGAATAGCTCGTACTTTTTGTATTATTTGTTATTATTGCTATTATTATTAAAGTAGGTCATCTTTTTGGGATTACAGTATAAATCCTTCATAGAGAACGTAGAGTCCTGAGTAAGGGAACTACCCCATATAATGAACAATTTTTCTTTAGTCTGCCATAAAATAGCTATTAGTTTTATAAAATTGATGTAATTCATGGCAGAATAAAGAAAATTTGTTAAATGTAAGCGGTAGTACCTTACTCAGGACTATACAGGACTGCACTTTAGATGAGTTATACTGTATTTCTTTTTATTATTATTAGAGTAACTTGTCTTTTTGAGTCTATTCATTAACAGAGTAGCTAGCTACTTACCTTCACCATCGAAAGTTGTGTGTCCCTCACTGTTCCTTTGCCACACCGTATTGGGGTCCACGCACATCTTGGGGTAGATATCCAGACTAGATGGTCCTGGGGGGACACCCTTTAGGGTCCCGTCCATGAGATCAGCTCTAGAGGGTGACAGAGGGTTGTCAAAGAGAGTGAACTGGGACACGTCATTCTCTCTGCAAGAAGAGGAATAATAATATAGACAATAATTAGGAGAACATTGAAAAGTTTTCATTGTAACTTTTTTGTTTTGACAGGTTAGGCCAAATTAAAACAAATTTTCTTTAGTCTGCCATGAAAGGTAGGCTTTTTATCTTAATTAGTCAGATAACTCACCTCAATTGGTCTGATATCATTTATCTACAGAACTATCTAGCTTCCGAATGTCTTATCTTAATTGGTAATCTTTAATCTAAGGACCTAGGTATCTAGATTCCCTATGTCAGATATCCTATCTTATTGGTAGGATATATTATCTAATGACTCTACTAACTATCACTGGTTCACTTACCCTGATAAAAATTGGTCCCCTTTGAGACAATCAAGGTTCAGGGAGCCATCAGGACCGTAGATATCGTCAATTTTGGGGCTGGAGAGACCTAAGATGTTATCCTCGTATACCTCTGAAACTGAAACGGGAATATTATTTAGGATTGGACTAATTTCCCTGTCAAGAGGCATTTTCGACTTGTTATGCTGCGTAGATACTCTGGTAGAGAGTTAAAAACAATTATAATTCAGTATAACAATCAAAAGGCACTCACTGTTGCGCATGCCCTTCTCCTGAAGTTCAGGAGTCCAGAACACGAGTGTATCGTCCTCAGATATTGGGAGGTAAGGCGCCCTGGAGTCAAAGTCATCTGCAGCTTCACACTTCTGAACAGAGAAGTAGAGAGTTATGAAAAGAGAAGTAGAGAGTTATGAAAAGAGAAGTAGAGAGTTATGAACAGAGAAGTAGAGAGTTATGAACAGAGAAGTAGAGAGTTATGAACAGAGAAGTAGAGAGTTATGAAAAGAGAAGTAGAGAGTTATGAAAAGAGAAGTAGAGAGTTATAAAAAGAAAAGTAGAGAGTTATGAACAGAGAAGTAGAGAGTTATGAACAGAGAAGTAGAGAGTTATGAACAGAGAAGTAGAGAGTTATGAACAGAGAAGTAGAGAGTTATGAACAGAGAAGTAGAGAGTTATGAACAGAGAAGTAGAGAGTAATGAAGAGAGAAGTAGAGAGTTATGAACAGAGAAGTAGAGTTATGAACAGAGAAGTAGAGAGTTATGAACAGAGAAGTAGAGAGTTATGAACAGAGAAGTAGAGAGTTATGAACAGAGAAGTAGAGAGTTATGAACAGAGAAGTAGAGTTATGAACAGAGAAGTAGAGAGTTATGAACAGAGAAGTAGAGAGTTATGAACAGAGAAGTAGAGAGTAATGAACAGAGAAGTAGAGAGTTATGAACAGAGAAGTAGAGAGTTATGAACAGAGAAGTAGAGAGTTATGAACAGAGAAGTAGAGTTATGAACAGAGAAGTAGAGAGTAATGAACAGAGAAGTAGAGAGTTATGAACAGAGAAGTAGAGAGTTATGAACAGAGAAGTAGAGAGTTATGAACAGAGAATATTAGAAGGTAATGAACAAATAATTAGAAAGTTATGAACAGTTATTAACCATCTAAGGTACCTACGTTACGACTTATCGAACAGTTCCATATTTTCGATTATAATGGTATCCATGATACCAGCAGATAGCTATCATGGAAACCAATTAAAATAACGAGTTAAAATATCAATTACAGTATCATGGATACCAATTAAAACAACGAGTTAAAATATCAATTACAGTATCATGGATATCAATTAAAATAACGAGTTAAATAACAATTACGGTATCATGGATAGCTACCAATTGAAAAAACGTTAAATAACAATTACTATACATCTTTCCCTTGCATGATCGAAACTGTAAAACCATCCGCTAACTGATAACTTCCCCTACATACACCCTAGATTTTTATATGAACTAGCTACTTAATTCTCACCTCGCTAGGTATGGCAGTAGATATGGTGCCCATACTACTGGGGAGGGAAGAACCATCAGTGGAGAGTGGCTCGGAGAAAAGACTCTCAGTGGAAGACTCCCCTAGGCAGTACTGCCCGAAGTCTGCCTCCAGACTATAGTCTACGGTGTCGCTACAGAAGAGATCAGCTGTGCTGGAGCAGAAGGTATCGTCAGGAGAGAAATCTTCCTGAGAAAAAGCAAGGTTAATTAGAAATAATTAATTATCTAAATACTAGTTATCTAATTACTATAGCTATAGTAATCTAATCCCTAGTTATTTAATCACTAATTATCTAAATACTAGTTATCTATCTAGTTACCTAATATCTAATTATCTAAATATTAGTCATCTAATATCTAGTTATCTAATGACTAGTTATCTAATAATTAGATAGCTAACTAATAAGGTTGAGATCGATGCTGGATAGGTTGCGATTAGGCTTATTTCAGTTTTTACAAACCCATTCTCACAATTACTGGCCAGTAGCTACTTTAAGACACTACATCACTAGTTATCTGTATAGCTCAGTTCCCTCACATCAGTACTCACTGTACGCTCCTGAGCATCAATCTGGGGGATGAGCTGGTGAGCACCCTGAGAAAGCAGGGGTGCCACACCATCACCAAAGGTGGCAGAGTATTGTTCAGGCAGTGACAGTTGGTAGGCCTGCTCTACAGGGTCTGCAGCGGAGACTGAAATAACAGCCAACTCCTCTAAAGGAGGACTGATGGTTGTAGCAGTGTCTACAATTCCTTGAACTGAACAGCTGGCATTGCGCGTCTGACCTGAAGGGAAGAAAACAAGAAATAAGCGTGATTAAGTAGCAACTAAGGACATCAATTAGGACACTGTGAGTAAGGTAGGACACTGTTTTCTCAGAAAATTTTCAATTTGGATAAAATATAAGTATACCTCCTGTATAAATTTTTGTTGGTGTGAACTTATGTCTGCACCTCCTTCTATCACACATTTCACCACTCTTTACCTCTCTCACACGGTCAAACCATTTTTCTACCTCTCACCTGCACTGGTGTAACTGGAGAGCATATCCTGCTGAGGACAATGCAAGCTACTGCCACCAGAGAGCGCACCTGGCACTCCGCCACCTCCTCCACTCTGAAAAACAACAATGGTAAACAACCAGGGTAAATGACAACAGTAAACAACCATGTCTAACAAATGTAAAGCACTAAGGCATAGTACAGACGGGGCATTTCCTAACGCGCGTTAGATATACCCTATATTATATATAGTAGCTGCCGGCAAACGTGCGTTTCAACAAAAATCCAGAAACGCGCGTTCGCTGGGAGCTTGAGACGAAACACGCGTTAAGTGTGTACACCTCTAATGAACTTCTAGTAACTCGAAACGCACTTTATCTATCGCCCGTTACAATACGCATTGTTTGTGTAGGCACTAACTTTTATATGAGAAGACTACTTGTAAATTGTAATTAATTGCCCATTTCTTTGTTGTTTCATATTTCACGTGAACTTTCTTCAAAGAAATAATGTTCAATTTCTAGCGCTACTTTGTAAGAATGCAGGGGAAAGCAAAGATCTCTTAGAGGCAAAAGAGAACCACTATTGCTATCTAAACTTTGCAAATTAACTTGCCAAACTATAATCAACTCTTAAAAGAAACAGAGAAACACTATAGCGTATCTTGATACAATAATGTATCTAATGTCAGTAGCTGCTTATTTAACCGTATCTAGGATACGAACAGTGAAGTATACGGAGCAGTATCATGGATACTGACTAAATTCAGAGGACAGTTTCATGGATACTGACTAAATTCAGAGGACAGTATCATGGATACTGACTAAATTCAGAGGACAGTATCATGGATACTGACTAAATTCAGAGGACAGTATCATGGATACTGACTAAATTCAGAGGACAGTATCATGGATACTGACTAAATTCAGAGGACAGTATCATGGATAAAGTCTAAATTAATTGAACAGTATCATGGATACTGACTAAATTCAGAAGACAGTATCATGGATACTGACCAAATTCAGTGGACAGTATCATGGATACTGACTAAATTCATTGAACAGTTTCATGGATACTGACTAAATTCAGTGAGCAGTATCATGGATACTGACTAAATTCAGTGGACAGTATCATGGATACTGACTAAATTCAGTGGACAGTATCATGGATACTGTCCACTCTTAATACATTGAACTGTATATTCCAAAGCACAGTGAAATATAACAAATAGCATACAGTAATCTATTGAAAATGGAAACAAAAAATAATCACAATGATTGCAAGTCAATCACATAAAGATATCGGAAAAATGCAGTTTTTTTAAACATAACGGAAAAATAGTTCTTAATTCCTTTATAATTCTTCTATAAACATATCTTGTATTAATAATAGCTAGTGCTTACATACACATTATATACTAGTCGCCTCAACACCTCACTTCACCATCCTGTCTGTTACCCCAATAATAATAAACGGTTTGATTTGATGATTGACAACATGTGTCTATACATCAGTTAGTAGCTACTCACTGCAAGCTGTGAGCCGTTATTCTTGTCAGTGAGTTGGATGCAGGAGACTATTTCATTGGTGCACTGCACCCCACTGAAACGGAAAAAAGAGGGTAAGAAACGGGAAAAAAGAGAGTAAGAAAGGGGAAAAAGAGAGTAAGAAACGGAAAAAAGAGGATAGAAAGGGGGAAAAAGAAAAAAAAAGAGGGTAAAGGGGGGGGGGAAGAAAAAAAGGGGGGAAAAAAGAGGGGAAAGGGGGGAAAAAAGAGGGTAAAGGGAAAAAAAAAGAGGATAAGAAAGGAGAAAAAAGAGGGTAAGAAAGGAGAAAAAAGAGGGTAAAAAACGGAAAAAGAGAGTAAGAAACGGAAAAAAGAGAGTAAGAAACGGAAAAAAAAGAGTAAAAAACGGAAAAAAAAGAGTAAAAAACGGAAAAAAAAGAGTAAAAAACGGAAAAAAAAGAGTAAAAAACGGAAAAAGAGGATCGAAAGGGGAAAAAGAGGATCGAAAGGGGAAAAAGGGGGAAAAAGAGGGTAATAGGGGGAAAAAAGAGGGTAATAGTGGGGAAAAAGAGGGTAATAGGGGGAAAAAGAGGATAAGAAAGGAGAAAAAGAGGAAAGAAAACAAATAGAAATGATAAATTTACAGCACAGTAGAACTCCTCTATAGTGAATGTAGTGTCCTGAGTAAGGAAGTAGCCTCTATAGTGAACAAAGTTTCTTTAGTCTGCCATAAAATGGCATTCAGCTTCAGAAAACTATAGAGGCTACTTCCTTACTCAACACTACGTTCACTATAGAGGAGTTATACTGTAACACAAAATCACTGGGCTGTCTATAACTACCTATTGTTGCTGAGATGACGTCACAATATCTAATGTTGCTGAGATGACGTCATAATATCTAATGTTGCTCAGATGACGTCATAATATCTAATGTTGGTGTGATGACGTCACAATATCTAATGTTGATGTGATGACATCACAATATCTAATGTTGCTGAGATGACGTCACAGTATCTAATGTTGCTGAGATGACGTCACAGTATCTAATGTTGGTGTGATGACGTCACAATATCTAATGTTGGTGTGATGACGTCACAATATCTAATGTTGCTGAGATGACGTCACAGTATCTAATGTTGCTGAGATGACGTCACAGTATCTAATGTTGGTGTGATGACGTCACAGTATCTAATGTTGGTGTGATGACGTCACAATATCTAATGTTGATGTGATGACGTCAGTACCCACCTGATGACGTAATGCAGACACACGACAGCAGAGGGCGTGTTCTCCTTGTTGCTAGAGTGTATGACAGTGGCCTGCGTGACGAGCCAGACGTACCCACCCCCAGAGGCTAAGAACCGGTACTGCCCCGTGCTGACCTGACCCTTGGTGCACACTGACGGGGAGAAAAAAGGATAACGTTTTAGTGAATAGTGTACAAAAAACAGGTAAATTACGAATTATCGGTAGGTTTCACATATTCGGTCATATAAGAAGAAACGATATAATGATTATTATTTAATTTTTTTCCTATATGACCCTAGATGTGAAACCGACAAATAATGTTCAAAAGACAAATAAATAAATCATAAAACACACTACTTGAGTGAATCTTTTCGGGCATAAATAATAAAGGGAAAAATATATTTATTTTCATAATTTCACAGTTCCACATTCACCAATAATATATAAATCATTATTGTTGAGTTTTTCTTTTAATTTGTATCCATGATAGCTACCTACCTGCCGTTAACATTGGTATCCATGATATAGGTATCATGGATACCGATAAAAATAGAAGCTAAACAACAATAATTATATTACTTGTCTTACACGACCGAAAATGTGGAACAGTTTGACAATTAAGAACTTTCCCTCAGCACCAAAAACAACCTCAGTGACTTAATTAACCAACACCTGAGATAACACACTGATAAGATAACAGGATTTCTCTTATCTAGTGTCCACTGAAAAGAAGTCGGCACATTTTTCACCAATGTTTGTAAACAATGAGTTAGGACACCTTATTTACTATGAACATTTTAACTAGTGTGTCAGTGAGTGAATTCACGTTGCAATAATTAAAAAAAAACGTGCACTAGGTAGAGTGTATACCTTCGCCGCCACTTTGACCCGTTCTCTTCCAAAATCTAATAAACTAGTGACTGGATAATAACCAATCGTCCCACCAAGTTTCATGCAATACGGTTCAATACTTTTTGAGTTATTGAGTAATAAATGACCTTGACCTTTGACCTGATCGCTCCCAAAATTCTACCAGATGGTACCTGGTCATTGACCAATTGCCCTATCAAATTTCAGACAATTTGGTTAAAAACTTTTTCAGTTAAGCGAATAACAAGAAGATAAATAAATATAAAAATAAATGCCGTCTATAATATAACCTTTCCGCATTCTGCGGAGGTAATTATCAAATACTAGTGTGTTCCACAATGGAAAGCTGATGTCGGGAGATATTAATGTAACTATGAAGTATAACAATGTTCGTAACTTCGCAAATAGGGTTCGTTCGATAACTGAGTATTTACCCCGATATATTATTATTCAGTCTTTTATTATATTTCCAGATAGGAGAGAACTCTTCAAATACTTTCCAAGACTTTGACACAATAGCTCTTAACGCAGCTAAAGAACTAGGGCAACTTCTGAGATATCGGACTGTTCCACATTTACGACCATATAAAAAAAATCTAAAATAATTATCAACTAACTGGTATTATAATTGCATCTATGGTACTTGCAGGTATCATAGATACCAATTAAAATAATAAAAAAAAATTAAGAAAGTATTTCAATTGTATCATGGATAGCTACCAAGTGAAATAAAATTTAAATAATGATTATTTATTTTTCTTTCAAGTCCGAAAATGTGTATCAGTCCGGTAACTCAGTTCTGACCCTAACTAGCGCTAAGGTTTATAAAGTGTCGCACACTAAGAGCAGACAGTTGATGAGGGTGATATTTTGGAGAGAGTGTCATTTGGAGAGAATGAATGGCTAGGAGGGGGGGGGGAGAATGTTGCCATGAGCATGCATCAGTGTCACTATCTGGGTCATACTCATCAACTAAAAAGAACAGGAACACTAAAACAGGAATATAATACTGTCTGCCCATTCTAGAATTAGTTTCCATACAAAAATATTCTCGTAAAAATATTTTCTTTCATAAAACAATTGTCATAAAATATATGACATAAAATATTTGAAATAGAATATATGCATAAAATGATGGTCATAAAATATTTGTGAAAATAAAATTCCTAAAAAAATTTCATAAAAAAATATTTCTTTACATACATTTTTTTTTCATAAAAATAAACTTGATTGTCATTAAAACATTTCTATGTTTGTAATATTTTTTATATAGAAAGTAAAAGTTAACATTAGCTAAAAATCAGAATGCAATAGAATATACACCGTATAACTTTGTACGCTGTTTCATAAACTATTTGGCAAGTCTTACGACATCTGAGGGTTCAGAGCTAAATAATTATTCAATGTAACATCTAACTGAGGAGAGAACCTTCAAACTCATTGGAATCGACTGGAATGGTGTGGAGATGCCAATACCATTCCAAGAGAGGGGTGAATGACCGTCTGAAACCTTAGAGAGCCATTCGAAATAGTGTCAGTTATAGGGGTAAGGGCCAATCACAGGTAGTAGCTAGTTAGTTATCAAACTTTTAAAAATACAAATTATGAAAAAAAACATAAAATTATTTAAAAGATATATATAAATTATTAATAATAGATTATTTATTTATTTATGAAAAAATATCTATAAATTATTTTAAAAAAAATCTATAAATTATGAAAAGTAAAATATTAATATATTGAACTAATATGAAACTATCAAATCTATCTTAATTATCAGTGATTAACGAGGCAATAAATACTATCATAGAGGTAATGGTGCAAGACATGTGATGCTGATATCAAAGCAGCTATTAACTGCTAATTAACTGCTTGTTGCTGCTATTAACTGCTTCTTAATTGCAATTAACTGCTTGTTAATTGCAATTAACTGCTATCTGTCTAGACTGATGAGAACTGCTTGCCAATGTTCAAGCAGCAAGGAAGTGCCCACATAGCAATATATATAATGTCGAGACAATAGAGTGAGAATTCTTACGTTAAATTATAATAATAATTATAAGATGTACTGATGATTTAAAATCCTCCTAACTAGGGTATACATGTTCCGAGTTATCGAACGGTTCCACATTTTCGTTCATAAGAAAAAAATAAGAAAATAAAAATCATGTAACATTAATACTTATTGGTATCCAGGATACCTGCAAGTATAATGGATACCAATTACAATAAATATATATTTTTTCCTTGACGGACGAAATGTGGAAGCGTTCGATAAGTCGGCACTCACCCTAATTCATTTTATGTGAGGTTTATGCACCAATAACAAAATTAATACTAAACAAATAAAAACTATATAGTGATCCTATTGATGTAAATTCTAGAACAAATATTAATTCAATAAATATAATCGAAATATATTTATCGTGGACAGATAAAAAAAAACATAAAAAACCTACTTTGATGAATTTAATATTTATCGAGAATAGAAAGGGAAGAATAAGAATAAAAAAAAACAATATAAAAATTATTATTAGATAGCACTGTGTAATAATAATAATTTTTATATTGTTTTTCTTATATGACCGAAGATGTAGTACTGACCGATAATTCGTAACTTACCCTATAAATAATATTGAATGAATCAAATGAAACAGAATTAAAGTGAACATATAAATAAACAACCAAGACATTTCAAAATATACTTCCCGGTAATCTATTTACATAAATTAAACATCCCTTCGAATATAAAAATATATTTATATTTATTATCTAATAGTGAAGTATAATTTCGCATTCAACACATTACATTCATCGTAGGCAATAACAATCAAGAGTAACGTACAGAGCCCTCAGTTAAAGCTAATAAAGAGAAGGAAACAACTGTCTTCAATTGCAAGGCAGGCAGAGAAATGTCCGTGGAGTAAGACTGAAAAATGGTACGAATTCAAGAGATTTCTATCTCGGTTAATGAGAAACTTTACTCAAAAGAATGGAAGTAAATGGTCACTTTAATTTGCTAAAAACTGCCAGAAAGGAAACTGGTTCAAACATCAGAATCTGATTTTAGGAAAAAAAAGTAGGAAATTGTTAAGTAGAAGAACCCTATCCTCTAAAACTGCAAGAAGCGTTAAATAATGATCGACAATCTATCCAAATTACAACTGTTCGGGGGTCAGAGGACGCCACCCCCCTTCACCACAGACAGTTTCAGGATAGAGCCCCTGGGGACATGATTAAAGAAAAGAACTCGAGTTACGGATATCCGTTCACTGGGCACTTTTTTTTTGCAGCAATTTATGTTTTTTTTTTGACACGAAAATGCTTCTATAAAATCATAAAAAAATAGGAAATAAGAAATAGCGATTTAATTCTTGGTAAATAGAAACTACAATAGAGATTATATATTTTTTCATTCATGTCAACTGAGGGGAGACTCTTCCTATCTATCCTTTTTGAAAAATAAATGTAATCCTATCGGATAAAGGATTATCTACAGACCTTTCGTATAATTGTAGGTATGAAATATTCAGACCAATTTTTGATTGAAGTTAACTATTCGTGTAACTCTGAAATAAGAACACTGTAATTTGATATCTTACTTTGGCCCAGTGGTTTAGATGGTCAGTGGCAAATGTATTACTTAGTTATGGTTTGTTAAAGTACCAAACAAATTTGATACACGACGTTTTGGTGAGAGTAATAATAATGAAAAATGTATTCAAAATATCTCTCTAAGTCCAGACTATGTGTTTCTACACAATTTGTGTAGAAATTAATTATCTTGCTCGGTTAGGAAAGTACTTTTCAAATGCGTTTTTTTCTACTAGGACATAATTAATGACAGTATAATTGGAGACAATCCACAGGTGGTTTGACGACAAATAGAAATGAGAGGAGGAGGTATTTTACAGGAGGATGCAAGAGGAGAATAAGAAATATATCTTTGTACATAACTGATGATTGTGTTCATAAAGCAGCTCAATCGTTACTTAGCAAGTCAGCTGGGTAGAAGAGTTTGGGGGGCAAGTTTTACGAGTCTTCTTACTCAAGACAGAGTGAAGTAAGTGTTCAACTAACCCTTGTCCGGTGGGATATCCATCCATCCTAACGGTGAAAATAGGCCCTTGGATGCGGAACTATGTGGTTGAAGCAGCATAAACGATAGAGTCAGAGCCAAAGAAGATAAGCCTACGATTTCGCAGTGCAGTCATTCTATTAGGCAGTAAAATTTAGTGTTGTCACTCAGTGACTGTAATTTCGACGAGTCCCGTGTAGCATCCATTTAAGCAAACCCCTTACCGATATCTACTTTTAATAATTGGATTATAGGGAAATGTTTACTAAGGGCCGTACACACGTAGGGTTTTCAAGTCTTTCCACCAGACTTTTTGCTAAGCTCCTCCTACTTTTTCCACGAGAAAATAAGAAAAAACGATAAAATAATTATTTATTTTAGTTGGTATACATTACCAACTAAAATAAATAACAATTATATCGTTTTTTCTTATATTCTCGTGGAAAAAGTAGGAGGAGCTTAGCAAAAAGTCTGGTGGAAAGACTTAAAAAAACTTTACGTGTGAACGGCCCTTTAGTATTGAAAACCTTTTGTCTGATATTCAGTTTATAACTATATAATCTATCTATAATGTTTCATTTCCCTCGTTATTTGCCATGGAAAAATAATATTGCTACTTCAAATTGAAGTGGATTATATAACTGAAAGAGTAACGCTAACCATTAATTTGAAACAAATTTATTATTTATATCAGAACAAACCGCACTCCCACGTATTTGAGTGACCGCTCGGCATGCATTAATTACCACGCAACTTCGCAAATGAATTAAATTAATTTTACCGCTGAAATATACTATGAATATAACATTAACTCATAAATAGTAGATGAACCCTTTTCCATATCTAAATATTCACACTTCAACCAAAGTGCAAGAAAGTAAAAAGAAAGGAAAATGTATGCTAAATATCACAGGTAACTATTTCTATTTTAATCAAGTCAATTCTATGTGATTAAAGAGAGAGACATTAACTCTCAATATAGTAGGCAGAATGTATTCAAACAGCTGAGTACTTTGCTATATATACCATAGCGAACACGTGCACACGGAATGTGAAAAAATGAGTGCCAACAGATAGACTCGTGTGTAACCTGCTGTAATGATATAACGTATACTGATATGGTATATACCATACTGGTATAACGTATACTGTAATGGTATAACGTATACTGTAATGGTATAACGTATACTGTAATAGTATATACTATTTACCATACTGATAGAACGTATATGCTATACTGTATATCATACTGATATAATGTATATTGTAATGATATAATGTGTAGTGTAAATCATACTGATATAACGTATACTGCAATGATATAATGTGTAGTGTAAACCATACTGATATAACGTATTCATATAAAGATATAACTAATGATATAACGTTTGCTATACTGAGGCAAAAATGATATCATTAATTTAACACAGTATAATATAAAATTAATAACACAGTAATATTTAACACTTCAGACATATAAAACTATTAGATTATTCTCTAGAAAAAGAATTAGAAAAAAGCATGTAATATTAATTATATTTTTTCTCATGGAGTTACCTAATTATCTGCTCAACAAAAATATGAACGGGAGTAAGAAATACAGTACTGAATAAATTATGAGATTAAATAAAACAATAATCCCAAAATTTGACTATATAATTCCCAAAATTAGACTATATAATTCCCAAAATTTGACTATATAATTCCCAAAATTTGACTATATAATTCCCAAAATTCCATCATTCCTATAATCATGTAATTCCTCCACATTCACGAGTGTTTAAATAAACGAATTTATTTGTCATCAATTTATGTAAATTATCTATTTGCCTTTATTTCTTGGCGATGATATAAAGTCAGTCGAATGAATGAACATCAGAAGTTGGCTCTAGAGCCTACAGTGTCAAGGCCATGTGAAATATACACTAATTACTTCACACTGAAAATACCCTCACAGGTATTTAAATGCCTAGTCAAAATAAAAAAAATAGGGAGGAAATGGTAACAAAATTTATAGGAACACTGTATCACCTTCTGTGTACCATTGGTGTCATTTTGACGTCATAGTCGCTAGTAGGTATGGACACTGTATCACCTTCTGTGTACCATTGGTGTCATTTTGACGTCATAGTCGCTAGTAGGTATGGACACTGTATCACCTTCTGTGTACCATTGGTGTCATTTTGACGTCACAGTCGCTAGTAGAAGTAGGTATGGACACTGTATCACCTTCTGTGTACCATTGGTGTCATTTTGACGTCACAGTCGCTAGTAGAAGTAGGTATGGACACTGTATCACCTTCTGTGTACCATTGGTGTCATTTTAACGACACAGTCGATAATAGAGGTAGGTATGGACACTGTATCATCTTCTGTGTATCATTGGTGTCATTTTGACGTCACAGTCGCTAATAGAGGTAGGTATGGACACTGTATCACCTTCTGTGTACCATTGGTGTCATTTTGACGTCACAGTCGCTAGTAGAAGTAGGTATGGACACTGTATTACCTTCTGTGTACCATTGGTGTCATTTTGACGTCACAGTCGCTAGTAGAAGTAGGTATGGACACTGTATCACCTTCTGTGAACCATTGGTGTCATTTTGACGTCACAGCCGCTAATAGAGGTAGGTATGGACACTGTATCACCTTCTGTGTATCATTGGTGTCATTTTAACGTCACAGTCGCTAATAGAGGTAGGTATGGACACTGTATCACCTTCTGTGTACCATTGGTGTCATTTTGACGTCACAGTCGATAATAGAGGTAGGTATGGACACTGTATCACCTTCTGTGTATCATTGGTGTCATTTTGACGTCACAGTCGCTAATAGAGGTAGGTATGGACACTGTATCACCTTCTGTGTACCATTGGTGTCATTTTGACGTCACAGTCGCTAGTAGAAGTAGGTATGGACACTGTATCACCTTCTGTGTACCATTGGTGTCATTTTGACGTCACAGTCGCTAGTAGAAGTAGGTATGGACACTGTATCACCTTCTGTGTACCATTGGTGTCATTTTGACGTCACAGTCGCTAATAGAGGTAGGTATGGACACTGTATCACCTTCTGTGTACCATTGGTGTCATTTTGATGTCACAGTCGCTAGTAGAAGTAGGTATGGACACTGTATCACCTTCTGTGTACCATTGGTGTCATTTTGACGTCAGAGTCGCTAGTAGAAGTAGGTATGGACACTGTATCACCTTCTGTGTACCATTGGTGTCATTTTGACGTCAGAGTCGCTAGTAGAAGTAGGTATGGACACTGTATCACCTTCTGTGTACCATTGGTGTCATTTTGACGTCAGAGTCGCTAGTAGAAGTAGGTATGGACACTGTATCACCTTCTGTGTACCATTGGTGTCATTTTGACGTCATAGTCGCTAGTAGGTATGGACACTGTATCACCTTCTGTGTACCATTGGTGTCATTTTGACGTCATAGTCGCTAGTAGGTATGGACACTGTATCACCTTCTGTGTACCATTGGTGTCATTTTGACGTCACAGTCGCTAGTAGAAGTAGGTATGGACACTGTATCACCTTCTGTGTATCATTGGTGTCATTTTAACGTCACAGTCGCTAATAGAGGTAGGTATGGACACTGTATCACCTTCTGTGTACCATTGGTGTCATTTTGACGTCACAGTCGATAATAGAGGTAGGTATGGACACTGTATCACCTTCTGTGTATCATTGGTGTCATTTTGACGTCACAGTCGCTAATAGAGGTAGGTATGGACACTGTATCACCTTCTGTGTACCATTGGTGTCATTTTGACGTCACAGTCGCTAGTAGAAGTAGGTATGGACACTGTATCACCTTCTGTGTACCATTGGTGTCATTTTGACGTCACAGTCGCTAGTAGAAGTAGGTATGGACACTGTATCACCTTCTGTGTACCATTGGTGTCATTTTGACGTCACAGTCGCTAATAGAGGTAGGTATGGACACTGTATCACCTTCTGTGTACCATTGGTGTCATTTTGATGTCACAGTCGCTAGTAGAAGTAGGTATGGACACTGTATCACCTTCTGTGTACCATTGGTGTCATTTTGACGTCAGAGTCGCTAGTAGAAGTAGGTATGGACACTGTATCACCTTCTGTGTACCATTGGTGTCATTTTGATGTCACAGTCGCTAGTAGAAGTAGGTATGGACACTGTATCACCTTCTGTGTACCATTGGTGTCATTTTGACGTCAGAGTCGCTAGTAGAAGTAGGTATGGACACTGTATCACCTTCTGTGTACCATTGGTGTCATTTTGACGTCAGAGTCGCTAGTAGAAGTAGGTATGGACACTGTATCACCTTCTGTGTACCATTGGTGTCATTTTGACATCACAGTCGCTAATAGAAGTAGGTATGGACACTGTATTACCTTCTGTGTACCATTGGTGATATTTTGACGTCAGAGTCACTAGTAGAAGTAGGTATGGACACTGTATCACCTTCTAAGGACCAAACCGTAGTTAATGTATATAAAGAGAACATTATTTGCAGCAGTTACTCCCTACCGCATTACCGATATACAACATTAATATCAATTGCATGGCGGTAATTTCGGTGGCAGTTGTTTATAGGTTGTTTTACACGAGGTAAAATGTGTTAGGCTATAACGATAACGATATTAAATAGCCATGAATTAATTCGGAACAAAAACTTTCCTAAAAACGATATATGTTTTGTACTGCTTTACAGCAAACTATATTATATAATAATAATTTATATGGATCTCAATTACGAGTGTTGGACCAAATAACCGGAACACTACAGATTTTAGTACTTTCCGGTTTGATCCAAACTATTGATCTAATTTTATTATGCTGGTACATATTCACAGTGAATATTTTATTCTGGCTACAGAATAATAATAATTGTATATTTTCCTTTGTATTCCAGATCTATTTGATATTTAAATATGCTTTTAAAATCATAGATCTTAAGAATATCACAGACGAAATGAAATGGTATCGAATACTATATACCGCTGGTGTAGAACCATTCAATACTCTTTAACTCTCTCCGTCTATACTATTTTTCTGGGTCATTGATTTGAAAAAGCATATTGTCACAACCCTAGTAGCTAATTACAGTCGGCTTCTATTCCAAAAATGTTCCGTCTATTTTAACGTTCCTGTAAAGAAACAAAGTAACCGAGTCACACAGAGTTACTGCTTGGAAACACTATAGTGCTTGTTACCCGGTAACAGCTTTACTTAGCCACTGCTTGGAGACACTAAAGTGCTTGTTAACGGCATTACTTAGTTACAGAAACTCGTAAAGCTAATCACCTTCTGATGGGCAGGTATCAGTCTATTAATTAGTAGAGAAGCTAATGCTTCTAGAACAGGTAGAGAAAACTATGAATTATCGGTCAGTTCCACATCTTCGGACATATAAGAAAGAAAAACAATATAATTATTATACTGTTTTTTCATATATGACCGAAGATGCGAAACTGACCGATAATTCGCACCTTAACCCAATAAATAACATTATGGTTCGAGACAAAACAAGTGACACAAGTGAGAATAACATTCCTATATCGTATCACACTATTTCACAGTCTATATTATATACTATAGGGTATGTATCACCTTGGTGATAGCTACATGATATATCACTTTACTACCTCTCAGAACACTTACACAGGATAGAAGAGAGAGAGAGAGAGGGTATGAGAGAGGGCATGAACGAATGGAGAGAGAAGAGGGCAGATGTGTTATCCTCACCAGACACACAACGACACTGACCTAACCTAACTAAAACGAGTGAGAGGAGAGATGAGTGAGTGAGAGGAGAGATGAGTGAGTGAGAGGAGAGATGAGTGAGTGAGAGGAGAGATGAGTGAGTGAGAGGAGAGATGAGTGAGTGAGAGGAGAGATGAGTGAGTGAGAGGAGAGATGAGTGAGTGAGAGGAGAGATGAGTGAGTGAGAGGAGAGATGAGTGAGTGAGAGGAGAGATGAGTGAGTGAGAGAAGAGATGAGTGAGTGAGAGGAGAGATGTATTCCACTAATTCATGCATTTAATGATATATATATTTATTATGAAAATTCAGTGTTCTTATCATGACATCGAATACTAATGTATACATATTTTAAGGGGGATGTACCGCCCCCCAAACCCCCCTGTCAGGTCATCAAACAATCATGAAGTGTGCAGTACAACAAACTACATAACGGCTATTTATGTTGATAGTTCCAAAATAAATAGTTGTTATGTAGTATGTAGTATCCGCTAGTTTGTTGCACTGCACATTTCATGATTGTTCAATGACCTGACAGGGGGGTTTGGGGGGCGATACGTCTCCCTTAACACATGTCACATTTATTACCAATAGATTTCATAATAAATAGACTGAAGGTATTAACACACTCTCGGTATTAGGGTGTTAAAAACACGCAGCGCATTCTCAAGATTGCGCAAATCGGCAAATGGTGCGGAAGACATAGACTAATAGAAATCAAGGAACTGATGCTCAATTGATAGAAATAGATACCAGATGCATGATATCCTTTCAGCAGTGCATCAATCCCCAGAGTATCATTTGTATCAATAGTCAGAGAATGGTGAGGATGCGTGGCTTGAATAATTCACACTTTAAAGAGACACAAACCATGAAAGAGAATGAGGGAGTGGAGAGAGAATGAGGGAGTGGAGAGAGAATGAGGGAGTGGAGAGAGAGAGAGAGTGAGTGGAGAGAGTGAGTGAGTGGAGAGAGTGAGTGAGGGATTGGAGAGAGAGAGTGAGTGAGGGATTGGAGAGAGAGAGTGAGTGAGGGATTGGAGAGAGTGAGTGAGTGAGGGAGTGGAGAGAGTGAGGGAGTGGAGAGAGTGAGGGAGTGGAGAGAGTGAGGGAGTGGAGAGAGTGAGTGAGGGAGTGGAGAGAGTGAGTGAGTGAGGGAGTGGAGAGAGTGAGTGAGTGGAGAGAGAGAGTGAGTGATTGTTATGCACATTGATATGAATTGTGTGCATTGGTTCAACCTACACACTATTTCCTTTTACATATACATACAAATTAACACATATATATATATACATTAATTTTAACATCGTATGTGATAACAGTTGAGAAATAGTGTACATTAATTTAACACACATAATGATATAAAATGCACTTTATAAATAGACTTTTATTTGGTGTAAATTCATCCCAATGAATATTACCGAAGAAAACAGTAAATACGATTTAATGAATTAATTAATACATAGTCGTAACACTTTTCATTAACTTCCAAGTGCATAGATTAATTAATGGTGATTTACTTTGTCATCTATTATCATTTAAAACATTTTAAAATAACATAACTATTATATAGTTTTCCATATGGTCGAAATTACGCAACCGTTCGATAACTCGGAACTTACCCTATTAAGAAAATATCAGTTAGTTAGCCTTCACGTACGTTAAGAACAGGTAAACTTTTTTCACACAAACAACTTTAATTAAAAAAGTTTAAGGTAAGTTGACACAGTCAGTGTTGGCTAGGAAGTTCGAAGTCCAGGTCTTAGTCCGATGACAGTTCGAACCGTAATGGTGCAACAGACTTACGAGGGGCCATAAACACAATTATAAAATATTGAAATTAATTTCCATTAATAAAAGGGTTGACGGTTATTATACACGAAAAGATTTTTTAATATAAAAGATTTAAAAAAAATTTATTCTAATTTTTTTATTGAATTTATAAAAAAGTTCCATCATGACGAATATTTTGTACAAACGTGCGAGAAAGTACATTCGTATTAGATAATAAAATTTTATAATAAAAATACGATAGAAAAAACATTAAATGGTATCCATAATACATGCAGGTATCATGGATACCAATTAAAATAACGAGTTAAAATGATAAAATGTTAGGTATATTTCTTCATATATGATCGAAAATGTGGAACTGTTCGATAACTCGTAACTTACCCTATCATTCCTTATTCACTTCTGATTCCCAAACCTATTCCCATTCCAAGGAAGATGATGCAAGCTGATGTCATAACACATCAGTCCTAGTCATCAGATATCAATCCAAAATATTGCATCAGCAAAATCTGAATCCCCCTATTAGTAGCTACAAGGGGGGGGGGGTATACAAGCTAACCCCCCCCCCCTTTATAATGTAGCTTAATGATATTTCATGACTTTTAGAGTTATGAATTGGGACATGTTTTAATATTAACCTCGTTAAGTAATTAGAATTATATAGTTAAGAGTATTCAAAAAATGGAACTGAAGAAGTCAGGTAAAGACGGGTAATCAGACTACAAAAAAAATGAATTGCATCACATATAAAACAAAGTATTAAAGATCATTAATAAGTATTCAAATAATTCACTAAATATCTTTTTACTGTACATTAGTGACTAGGTAAGACAGAGACGCATTGCTGCTTCTAAATTCACAACACGTTGCAATATAAAGAGGTCGCTGTAACTGAATACTCTCAGTGCTGTGAACATATTAGAGGGTTATTACTAATTCACAAGTAGAAGTAAAGTTATAGAACACTATGTAGTTAACATTATTCTAATAGTGCTCATGTAATACAAAAAGTTTAATACCTTTTCCCCATTAATTTCTATCAATAAATGGCATGGAAAAATGAAATCACGAGTTTGTGAAATAATGGAATTTCTATGAAATGTTCATTGAAACGGAAAACTGAAGAACCATAGGAAATAGGGGAAACTATCCAGTTATCGGACACGGCAACATTTTAGATCATAAATCATGATATCATGGATACTAATAAATAAAGAAACCAGGATACCTGCAGGTATCATGGATACTAATAAATTAAATTAATCAGGATACCTGCAGGTATCATGGATACTAATAAATTAAATAAATCAGGATACCTGCAGGTATCATGGATACTAATAAATTAAATAAAACAGGATACCTGCAGGTATCATGGATACTAATAAATTAAATAAATCAGGATACCTGCAGATATCATGGATACTAATAAATTAAATAAAACAGGATACCTGCAGGTATCATGGATACTAATAAATTAAATAAATCAGGATACCTGCAGGTATCATGGATACTAATAAATTAAATAAATCAGGATACCTGCAGGTATCATGGATACTAATAAATTAAATAAATCAGGATACCTGCAGGTATCATGGATACTAATAAATTAAATAAATCAGGATACCTGCAGGTATCATGGATACCAATTAAAATAACAAACTATGCCTAAAGAAAACAAAAAAAGAACAAAACAAATAATCATTCCAGTGATGAATTTTGTGGGAAAATTTAGGAGAGAGAGAATGTTTTCGCGCCTGTGAGAGGAGATAAAACATGTGATGGGAGAGAAAAGAGAAAGAGAGAGAAAAGAAGAGTAGAGAGGAGATAAAACATGTGATGGGAGAGAAAAGAGAAGGAGAGAAAAAAGAGTAAAGAAAAGATAAAACATGTGATGGGAGAGAAAAGAGAAAGAGAGAAAAGAAGAGTAGAGAGGAGATAAAACATGTGATGGGAGAGAAAAGAGAAAGAGAGAAAAGAAGAGCAAAGAGAAGAAAAAAAAGAGTAAAGAAAAGATAAAACATGTGATGGGAGAGAAAAGAGAAAGAGAGAAAAGAAGAGCAAAGAGAAGAAAGAAAAGAGTAAAGAAAAGATAAAACATGTGATGGGAGAGAAAAGAGAAAGAGAGAAAAGAAGAGCAAAGAGAAGAAAAAAAAAGAGTAAAGAAAAGATAAAACATGTGATGGGAGAGAAAAGAGAAAGAGAGAAAAGAGTAAATAAAAGATAAAACATGTGATGGGAGAGAAAAGAGAAAGAGAGAAAAGAAGAACAAAGAGAAGAAAAAAAAAGAGTAAAGAAAAGATAAAACATGTGATGGGAGAGAAAAGAGAAAGAGAGAAAAGAAGAGCAAAGAGAAGAAAAAGAAGAGCAAAGAGAAGAAAAAGAAGAGCAAAGAGAAGAAAAAGAAGATCAAAGAGAAGAAAAAGAGAGCAAAGAGAAGAAAAAGAGAGCAAAGAGAAGAAAAAGAGAGCAAAGAGAAGAAAAAGAGAGCAAAGAGAAGAAAATGAGAGCATAGAGAAGAAGAAGAGAGCAAAGAGAAGAAAAAGAGAGCAAGGAGAAAAAGAAGAGAGCGAAGAGAAGAAAAAGAGAGCAAAAAGAAGAAAAAGAGAGCAAAGATAAGAAAAAGAGAGCAAAGATAAGAAAAAGAGAGCAAAGAGAAGAAAAAGAGAGCAAAGAGAAGAAAAAGAGAGCAAAGAGAAGAAAAAGAGAGCAAAGAGAAGAAAAAGAGAGCAAAGAGAAGAAAAAGAGAGCAAAGAGAAGAAAAAGAGAGCAAAGAGAAGAAAAAGAGAGCAAAGAGAAGAAAAAGAGAGCAAAGAGAAGAAAAAGAGAGCAAAGAGAAGAAAAAGAGAGCAAAGAGAAGAAAACGAGAGCAAGGAGAAAAATAAGAGAGCAAAGAGAAGAAAAAGAAGAGCAAAGAGAAGAAAAAGAGAGCAAAGAGAAGAAAACGAGAGCAAGGAGAAAAAGAAGAGAGCAAAGAGAAGAAAAAGAGAGCAAAGAGAACAAAAAGAGAGCAAAGAGAACAAAAAGAGAGCAAGGAGAAAAAGAAGAGAGCGAAGAGAAGAAAAAGAGAGCAAGGAGAAAAAGAGAGCAAAGAGAAGAAAAAGAGAGCAAGGAGAAAAAGAAGAGAGCAAAGAGAAGAAAAAGAGAGCAAGGAGAAAAAGAAGAGAGCAAAGAGAAGAAAAAGAGAGCAAAGAGAAGAAAAAGAGAGCAAAGAGAAGAAAAAGAGAGCAAGGAGAAAAAGAGAGCAAAGAGAAGAAAAAGAGAGCAAGGAGAAAAAGAAGAGAGCAAAGAGAAGAAAAAGAGAGCAAAGAGAAGAAAAAGAGAGCAAAGAGAAGAAAAAGAGAGCAAGGAGAAAAAGAAGAGAGCGAAGAGAAGATAGGAGGAGCACATAAATCACACTAGTTACCTACACTCAGTTAAATATGTCTTTCCCTTGTTTTTTTAATTAAGAGTGTAATTAGTGTTGTCTACATTCTAGAGAGTGTTGTCTTTTTAACATTGTTACTCACGAGTGTTGAAGCACCTCCTGAGGAGGGGACCATCCAGTTCGTGATGCAGTTGAAACAGACTCTTACCCTCTAGTTGTGAGGGGGTGAAACCACAGAACTGAGGGAAACTGACGAGGGGAAAAAACAAATAGAAAATATTCTCAGAATGACTAATTTTCTCTAAAACTTTTGATTCAAAGTTTTACTAGAGAATTAATTTTCTCATATGTATTTCTTTACAAATTTGTATACTATCATATTGATATGAGATAGAGTTGTGGGTACAGCAGCTCAATTATAATTAAATTCCTCTAAATTTGAGTCGTGCTGCATTGGAAATTTAGGGAAAGATGGGAAAAGTTACCCTGAAATGCATTATAACAATAAAATTAGGTGTCATGGCGAGTATTTATTTAGATAATTAGCTACCTACCTACTTGATAGTTGCCGTGTGTTTAACAATGTAAAAATAAGCGATTCCATACCTATATTAAAGTCCAGTTTATGGATTGTACAGTAACACTACGCATTATCGTTAAGCGCCAGCCGTACACACATTCTTAAGTCTTTCCACCAGACTTTTTGCTAAGCTCCTCCTACTTTTTCCACTAGAATATGAGAAAAAATGATATAATTAACATTTATTTTATTTGGTATCCATGATACCTGCAGGTATCATGGATACCAAATAAAATAAATGTTAATTATATCATTTTTTCTCATATTCTAGTGGAAAAAGTAGGAGGAGCTTAGCAAAAAGTCTGGTGGAAAGACATAAAAAAACCCTACGTGTGTACGGCCCTTAAGGCCCTTTAAATTCTTTTATTTTCAAGAATACAAAAGCTGGTTATTTCTTATGCAGATTTTAAAAAAGTATAACCCAGTAGTCATATAAGGTCTCTATAAAGTATATTAAATGAAAAAAATGAAAATAATAGCTACCTACTTGAGTTCACATTCAATGAATCTTTTTAGTGAGCTTCACTGAAAAAATAGGCAACATCTTCAGAATTTCTAAATTGAAGATTACGCTACGGCGTGAACTTAATCTACTTCCCATTCTATGTACTGTGGTCTTAACAGCAATATATCAATTAGAAATTATTATAATTTTACCGCAACTATTCATCTTCAAACTTTGCATATTTTAATAAAACTTTGTCCGTCGTATTTTCCACTGGAGATGAAACTAAATGTTATAGTCATTGAGTTGACATGTCACAGTAACCTTAGAGGTCACAGTTCAATAAAACTGACCTATCGATATCTGACAGGTCATTAGAAATGGACTTATTTTACAATAACCAAGTAGCTACTATGAAGTACCAACAGTATACGAAGGGTTAAGTTCATTATCTGAACTTGGGTGAACGTCACAGTATTCGGTAACTGGGTATTAACATCGAACATTAACTTTTTTCTCCTTAAGAAATTTCTTATTCACCTATCTAGACCTATAGCTATTATCATCAGGGTTGTGACAATATGCTCCTAAAATCATAGATCTTAAGAATATCACAGATGAAATGAAATGGTATCGAATACTATATACCGCTGGTGTAGAACCATTCAATACTCTTTAATTCTCTCCATCTACAATATTTCCGGGATCTATGATTTTAAAAGCATATTGTCCCAACCCTAATTACCTGCCAGCTGCCACCCAAATATCTGATCTAGCTTTCTTATCACCCACTTTGCAAACACTGTAAGTGCGTCCTAGAGTAACACTCACTTCTCATCAGCGTATGTGAACTTCATGTCCAGACTGTGTTTGCTGAAGTAGGTTCTACTGTCCAGAGGCACCTCAATGTTAGCGGGGTGTGGCACAGGCTGAGCAACACACATCAGCCACGCAGAACCTCCTGAGGAACTGACCATCTTGCCGCAGATCTCCATCACCTGTCAGAGAGAGAGAGAGAGAGAGAGAGAGAGATAAGGAAAATCCTGCAGATTTTTTATATTTTCCTGACTGTTTATGCTTTTAATATATGAAGCCTATGAGCCTACCAAACGCAAAAACCTAAGAGACCTCGTAGTTGAAGAGCATAACCCTGGCGCTATCCTCTAAAACTATGATTTTTACTGGAAAAAAATGAAATAAAAGTGAAAAAAGGTGAGATGTAGGTATATAGTTAACTGAAATTATTCCAAATTCCACCATACAGATCACTAAAATTCAATAATAGACTAAAATAAAGTACTGATGAAGTTATAGGTGAAATGATCCACAAAAACAATCAACCCCTAGCTATAGAGCTGGATTTGATAAGTAATTGTAAAGATAACATTAGTTATTGGGCAAATTATTTGACATCCTACTATCATAAATTCTCTTCAGTGACGCATATTGAGCAATAGGGTAAGTTCTGAGTTATCGGACAGTTCCACATTTTGATAAAAGAAAACTCTCTGCCCGAAAAGTCCTGTTGACAGCAGGAATTTATAGAAGGGCTTGAAATAGTTGTTTGTGTACAATTTTTTTCAATAAAAAAAAAAAAAAAAAAAAAAAAAAAAATTATATATATAAAAGCTAATTAGCTATTGCTTTTTTTTCTTTAATTAAATAAAATTTTCTTATATGATAGAAAATGTAGAACTGTAAAATTGTAACAAAGATAAATCTATATTGTAGCTAGTAAATAAAAAATATAAAAAAAAAAATTCTAAACAGCAACTACTGAAAAATATCAAAAATAAACTTAAAATGAATGACTAGATCGACTGACCTTGTAAGATGCGTTTTTGATGGTGACATTCCTTCCCTTGTTGGCGAGAGTGCTTTTGATCCTTAGGAAACCGTGCCTAGACTCAGTAACCAGGGGTGATATGGGCCTCACCCCAGCCTCACGAGCCTCCTCTTCATCATACTGATTCTCCTCCTCCTTCAGTTCAGATTTTACAGTTTGCACTTCAGTTTTGTGAACGGGAGGGACCTGAAAGAAGTGAAATGATTAGGGAAAATAGAACAGATACCAAGTTGTAAATTCTCCTTGTTTCTTCTTCACCAATTTTTCTTGTTTTTAATGGAAAAAGAAATATACCTAGTCTTTTTAAACAAAAACAAAATTAGCTGTTAGACTGAAGAATATCTTAGATTGGAAGATCTAAAGCCTTGTTCAAGAGTTAGTGTTTCTTTAAATGGTAGATATATAATTATCGTTTTCAGTCAACTGATATAAGTAGGATAGCCCTGAAGATTGTACCTTTCAGGACCTAATAATTCATCTGGACCTAATAATTCATCTGGACCTAAATATTCATCTTTATAATAATGTCATTGACTTCTTTTTTCTGTAACAGACTGACATTTTCCCCAGGTTTTCCCTTAACTTTTAATCATATTATTGAGAGATGTCATTAGTCATAGCACTGATATTTTTCAATATCGGTATATCTCTAAAATGTCCATTTTTCACTTGATAGTTATTTATTTTCAATCTTGTAAATGAACACTTCTTTGGTATAGAAGGTAGTAAACAATAACATAATGGTATAGGTTCGATATTTCTTGACTAGATGGTGTACATAACTTAAACTTTGTAATTTTTGAATTATGAACATTACTGAAATTAATAATTAAATTTTGAGTTATGATATTGTATGTAATAAGCGGTTTTTGAATATTGAAATTGATGAGAGATATATCAAATGTTAGATATAATAATCCCATTGATTAGGTAGATTTCCAATAGTTTTAATTACCTTCAGTAGCTTCCTGAGGTCCTCGTGGTCGCACTGATGTACCAAATCTGAGAGAGGTACGCCTAGGACATCAACCTGGAAAATGAGTTATTAGACATCTCTTTCTAGCTTTGCTGTTATTAGACAGCAGTGAATTTAATAACTAATTTTCTTTATGCCTTTCTTATTAGCTAAAGAAAATGTAACAATTAGTAATGATTGTTTCTCAATAAAATGGAAGCTAATAGAATTTTTTTTTTTTTCAATAATAGAATTTTTTATATTTTTCTGAACGGAACAGAATACAAAGTTTATCAATTTAATAGACTATTTGTTAATTTCCTATTATTAGGTACGTTAAGACTTTATCATTCAGCAATCCTGTTTTCAAACTCTGTTTAAGTGACTATAGATGATTGCAAGAACGATAGAGGGTAAAACTACGGCATCTGAGAGTTTCTGAAACCTGTTTCACCTTTCCAATTATGCAAGAAAAAATATATAATATAATTAGCTATCATTCAACTTTTAATTTAATCGGTATCATTGATAAGCACAGGTATGATGGATGTGTAACACGATAGAAATATGAAACCGTCAGATAACTCGGAACTATTAATTCGCTACATTAAAAAACTCATACGGTGTTAGCTATTTGAATTGCAAAAAAAATTCTGAAATCATGACCCTTTACCTCAGGCAGTCCCAAGTGATGTGCAATGGTGGGGGAGACATAATCAACCCTGCCAGAGGAGGAAAGGACCAAGAAGAAGCCATCCAAAGCCTGCAGTAACAGTTCCTGGTGGATATTTCTGTCAGGGCTGCTCAGGGACACGTCAGATGTTTCTTGATAGTCTTGCACAATGGATGATGTCAGAGCTGTGTATCAAACAAGAAAAACTTAATAAACCATTGAGGTAAAACGAACAAGATATTTTTAAGAGTATTAAAATTTTAGAAAAAATACACAATTAATAATATGATCACTACCTAATTAATATAAATCAGTTTACTAATTAAATTGGAAAGATCTTTCAATTAGCTAATTTGAAAAGAAAAGTATTATAGCTAATTTGAATAATCAAAAATACAATGGTTAGCTATAGCTAAATGGAAAAAAAAGGTAGTTACTATGATGATAGCAGGTCTTAAATTAATTTACTAGGAGTTCAACGTCTGCTTCGGAACTAAAGGCCGTATTGCTGACGTCAAAAGGAAATTAATTACAAGGGACTAGAAGAAGCAGTCAGAAAGGAAAGTGGCTCCATGAACAAAGTCACTTACCACCATCGGTGACAATGCTCATGGATGCAGAGAAGCTACTCTGTGAATGCAGTCACTTACCGAGGAATGTGACAAAAATGGTCATAAGCACCGATAGTTGCACTCAAGGATGGAAGAGGAAAATGAAGAGGTGATAGTAAATGAAGCCTATGAGCCTACCTAACACAAAAATCTAAGACCTCGTAGTTGAAGAGCATAACCCTAGCGCTATCGTCTAAAACTGCAAGTAGCGTTAAAAAAATGATAAACATGGTAAAAATGAAATAAGACAATCCATAATCCAAATTACAACAGTTCGGGACCCAAGGGACACCACACCTCTTCTCTTCCATTCACCACAGACAGCTTCAGGATAGAGCTCCTGGGGGCAAACAGGTCTTAAAGTTCTACACAATTCAGCGAGGTAGCTACTCGGCGACAGCTACACCCATATTCAATTACTTGAGTTACTAGATGATAAAAACCAGTATTTATGGTGCGAATAAGCAACTTCCT
This sequence comes from Caprella mutica, assembly GCA_947561585.1. Taxonomy (NCBI): domain Eukaryota; kingdom Metazoa; phylum Arthropoda; class Malacostraca; order Amphipoda; family Caprellidae; genus Caprella; species Caprella mutica. The sequence continues at coordinate 279,252 of CANNZV010001721.1, forward strand.
ACCACAAGATTTTTAACTGTCCCCAAGCAAGTTTATCCGCGTACACATAAATTTATTTTTGGCACAGTATTGTAACAGTCAATGTAAATATAACTCGTAAGAAGAATAAATAAGATAAAGCTCTTTGCCTCAATTAAGATAGCCCTTGTGATAAACACTTAAAAGCAACTTTTTGCTTTCAAATAGCTTTTTTAGTAATTAATAAACTATTTAAAAGACAATGCCTTTGTTGGTGGGCAACATTGTAAAAATCTAATTCTTTTTTTTACAACTGTTTTACATTATATTTTCCAATTCTCATCTATTATTTAAATATTATAATTAACCTTTGTTATTTAATGTTTACTCAAATAAATAAATTCTCATGTTTTATTTAGGCTACCTAGCTAAACATAAAGAATTGAACATTTAATGAAACTAGATGTGACATTAGCTAGTTATATGCTATATATCCCACAATGATATTTAGTAGCAATTTATTTTGTGTTCTAGTATCGGTACTCTCCATAATCCAAATATGGTCAATATTTTCCTTGTTTGTTTGTCAAGCAAGCCTAGTAAAAAAATCAGACAGTATGATAACAGACAGACAGTTGACCTACTATCAACCTCCAACTTTAATGCACAGATTGAGTAAGTCTCTTTTCTATTTTTAACTATCCATAATTTAACCAATCAAATTGCTAGAATTTTCGAATTCTACATCTTGGTAATCCATACAATTTTTTGAGACCGACATTTCACTTTTTTCAATATAGATATTGCTATCAATCATAATCTATAAGACAAGTATATATAACTTCAAGAAAAAAATTACCAACCATCAATATGTAAATCTGGATTATTTAAAAATCCTATGACACGAAAAATAAAAAACTTTAAGGGAAAATGTAGTGATTTCAATATTTAAAGAATAATTCATATCTATGATCTTTCATTGCAAAGTAAAATCAAGTGAATAGGTTCAGTGCTGATAAAATTATAAGCAATCATCGTAAAATAACCCTTTTGAGGAACAAGAACAATTTAACACAAGGTGAACTCTGTCTCCGCTAGTAAGTATCATTAAGGGTAAGTTACAAATTATGGGCCTTTTTCACATCTTATAAAAAATAAGAAAAAATCATATAAAGTTATTATTTAATTTCTATTTTATTAATATCCATGATACCTGCAGGAAATAATTTTTTAGAAATAAAAATTAAATGATAACTACTATAGCTATCGTTTTTTCTTATATGACCGAAAATGTGAAACTGACCCTTAATTCGTAAAAGCACCAACTCTCACCTGTTCTTATCATGTTGACAGTATCAAGCCAGGCAATTCCAATCCTCATGATAGAAGCTTTGTCCAGGCCCGATAGAACATCATGAGGCAGCGGCAAACTACTGCTGAGCGAGTTGTACAACTCGCACTCTTTGCTGCGACGGAAACGAGCTGCATCACGAGATTTCTCTTTGCGCCTCTCGTTGCTTCTGAAAACAGAAAAATTATGAGATGAAACTTACATCAGAATACAGTACCTGGAAAGAACTTTTAAAAATGATTAAAATTCATAAAAACATTCTGAATTATATTAGTTCAAAGGTCAATCGATGCCACTATTTGTAAGTAGCATATTTGAAAGCTTTAATTATATAAAACACATTTATTGGCAATGTAATTAAAATCAACTGAAGAATTTTGATTAGTATTGCAAGTCTGCTAAAAAATAATGATTAGAATAAGTATACTTAGATAATATTCTATCACTAACATTTTGAATGAAATTAATTCAATCAAATGATCAACTGTAAAAATTTAACTTTAGAGCATGAAATAGTTTAGGAAAGAGCTGTGGGAAAATTTTTAGATACAAACAAAATTTCCAAATATTCTTTATTTCAGTTGAATGAGAATATTGATTAAAATATTAAATATCCAATAATGACAATTAAAATTAGTTAACTCTTTCACTGCATCGTGCGCCCCACGTGGTACGCAGTTAACCTGTTCAACCTGCAGCGTGTACCACTATTGGTACACGCTAATACTTTCTTATAATTTTTAAAAATATATTTTTCTCCAACCAATATTGAATACTTTATAAGACTAGTGTTGGAAAAGTCAAGAATAAAAATAGCAAATTTGTTAAGATATACTACCTATTTATGAGTAGAAATATCAGAAAAATATACAAAACAAATAGAACAACTGTACATGTATGCAAATAAAACAAAGATGCAGGTTCGGCATTACCGTCATATCTCGAGTTGCGGTGAAAGTGTTAAAGCTATAAATAATAATTGAATTCAAATTATAACATTGCTACAAGTTGGAGACTTAAAATGGAAATGTTCCGTTTTCAAAGAAGACTGATAATATTAAACAACATAGAAATTTATACAGAAAAATTATTAAATTAAAACAAAGTCATTGGCTATAACAATATAAAGTAGGAGGAAATTATATAAGAAAATGTATTGAGGGTTAGAAGAAAATAGATCAAATCTAAACATGTAGATGATATTAAAAAAAAAAAATTACAAATATATGGAAACAAATATTAACAAATTACAAATTTATTGGTAGCTATAAATTAATATTAAGTGACACAGTGTTACTTACTGCTTCTTGGATTTCTTTTTGTCTATGTCTTTTGATTCATTATTCTGCTTATTCTGAGCTTTCTCTTTATCATTCTTCTTATTATGTGATTTATCTTTATTATTCTTTCTCTTATTTACTTTCAACTTGGTAGTAGGAGTTATTTCTTCTTTCAGATTGTTGTTGAAGCTCAAGAGAGCATCATTTGCTGAACAGTCGTTTTCAAAGTCCGAAACGTGCGAGTGCTTGAAGCAGAGGTCCAAATTGCACTTTTGTTTGCCGTTAAAGGTCCCGACATCAGGACAACCTTTCACCAAACACATGATTCTGTCTATTATTCTTCAGGCATTAAAGCCACTTAAAAACTATAAGTAAATAAAATCAATGGAACACTTTAATCTGAAAAAAATAAGCATTGCTTAGATTCGAAGCTATACTGGACATTGGTTAAAATTTCCAATCTAAGATTTATATAAATAGGCAACACAAATTTCATGTCATGTTTGATCTACTCAGGATTCTTAGAAATTATTCACACTAAGTTGTGAATTACTTAAGCAAAAACATCCAGACTGCAAAAAATAGTAAAGTAAAAATGATTATAAATATAGGAGAAAATTAAGAACATTTCTCACAGTAAATGTAAAATAATGTCCCAAATTAAATAAACTGGCTAATTACAACGTAAAACAAGTTATTCCTGTGATAATGTTTTATTAAAACTTAATTATTTACAACCTGGGTTCTTTACATAGATAAATGTTTCAAGTCATTCATTCACCATACTTTGCTCTTCTCTTTTCTCACAATGATTTCACTTATTCTGGTCGCAATCATTTTAGAGGCTAAATGCTGTGAATTATACAGTTCCCATTAATTTATTACTCTATTACTCCAACAGAGTAATTAATTCATCAGAAAAGATCACTTTTTCCAGAGTGGTAAACATAGGAATTATTTTAAAATTGTTAGAAGAGAATATCCTAAATACCTCCCATATTTTGCAGACTGGTGGAGACTGATTGTGCACACCCCAGTCTGCAAGGCATGCACAATCAGTCTCCAGATGAGATATTTCAGTCTGCAAAAACTGGTAAAGTCTTCGTAGAGATCTCTTATTCTGTTTGTAGCAAAATTAATGTTAATATAGGGACTAATTCAGCCAGTGGGACATGGGATATTTTTAACATTTTCTGTGCGCACAAATCTCAATTTCCTACTATATTAAATTTACATGTATTTATTTTACTATGAACAGAAGCCAAAATAGAGGATATCTTGGTGAACAGTTTAACTGTTCCTGCAGTCTGGCTGCAAAATTAGATGCATAAACTAAAAAAATCCAACATTCAAACGTGCAGCAATCAGTCGATGGTTGCGCTATTGGCCGATGGCTGCGCTAACGATTGATCACTAGATCAAGCTGCAAAATTGGTCGATATTACATATCAGTCAAATGCGCGTGACATAGTTAGATAATTTCATATTAATTCGAAGAGACTACCTAATCTGGAGTTAAATAATGTGACAGGAAGATACATTTTTCTCTGCATCTCCGTTGATAAATCCTAATTTGCAGACGATGCTCTGAAATTACGTCACTGAAGAGTCGGCCAATAGAAAAAGAAAACAAGGCAGTTGTAGAAAGTGAGCACTGGTGAATGCACGCAATAAGAGAAACTCCTAAAATGTGATGATAGAATCTTATAGTTTCAGTAAAATGCAGAGTGAAGGAACGTGATAACCTTATGTATTAGTGATTAACCTATTTATTTAATAATTACGGTCATAATTGAAACTCCAATTAATAGATATGAAGAGTGAATGACCCCTACACTGATTCACTTAATCATTACTCATTAGCAATGTCTCAACTGTCAATTGCAGTTATGGCAAGATATCTAATACTATTACTACCTCATATTCAATTGCTGTTTGGTTGGCCAACTTGGCTTGGCGATTTCCAAGTAAAATAGTATGGCTCATAAACTCTCCATTAGTCTCTCCAAAAGCAACCAAATTTCTCTCCAAAATGATAAAATTATCATAATTTCTCTCCAAAATAACATTGTAGCATAGGATAAAATTAGATATTTCTCGCCAATTGCAATTGAAGGGCTCAGAATAACTGTCACAAACTCGCCATTTATATGCGAGTTTGGACATGCTTTATTACCTGGGGAGATTTGATGTTAGGTAATTCTTTAATTATCATATCATGTGCCACTGCTAGTCTGCCACTCTAAGTGCAACTCTGCCAAGTGCCAGACGGACTCTGAGACTCAGACTCACAGCCACTCTGGAAAATACCATAGGCTAGTTAACAGATGAATTTTAGAGGCTAATTGCTGCTATGGATTATACAGTTCCCCAAGTAAAATAGTATGTCTCATAAACTCGCCATTTGTCTCTCCAGCTCTCTCCAAAATTCAACAAATTC